>JAHWFO010068982.1:3994-41646 GCA_023313115.1 Rhysida immarginata | reverse complement strand
CTTTTTTAGTTGTGGTTAAAGAGTGTTGTGCTTTTAATCTGTTCATTTCTTAAGAATGTTTTAGTAGGGAAGATGGATGCTCTGAACTTTCTCGAGTCCATTTTCATCCGAGTACTGTCTCATACTACGAGGAAGCCCATTGAAGCTTTGGCCTCCTACTCAGAGAAGAATTTCGTCGGGATACAATGTTTAGAATTCAAAACTATACAATGAGAATTCTGATGTCAATGATTTATTTAATTAATTTTCCTCGTCATGTTACTATCCTGCCTTTGTGATTATGCTTGTGTTTATTGATTATCTTGTAACTCTCATTCTATTTGCTTGATATTGTAGTTCCGTGTTGGCTTGAATTAGCTGTGTGAACATAGTACATGAACTGAATTGAATTGAATTGAATTGAATTATTATTATTATTGAATTTTTATTTTTGTAATTATTATTATATTTCTGTTAATCTGTATAAATAAAATTGTGTTTTTCTGGGTTTTTTATTGTCCTTATTTTTTTTAATTATGTTACTTCTCTATTAAATAACCCCATTTTGGGCCTTTGGCCTGTTGCAACATAGCCTTCCAGTTATTTGATGGGCTATTCCCTGTTGTTGTTCCCTATTATTATCATTTATCTTTTACCCCGCATATTGATAACATCATAAGGGATGTCTCCCGTAGAATTGGCCTGTTGAAAAGGCTTACCGCATTTTTCAAAAGTCCATTAACTATCATAAAGTTATTTATTTCTATTGTAGTTCCTAAGGTCACATATGGTGTGTTAATTTGGTTTAATCATCAAACTCAAAACTGTTTACTCCTACAAAAGAAATTTCTTGCATTTTTAAATTTTCTCTCAAAAAAATATAACAAGCATGATCTCAATATGGAATTTAGAAATGTGTTTACTCTTTCCAATATCATTGGTAATATTTTTCTTAATGTCCTTAAGAGGATTGTTTCTGAGGCTGTTTTGATGCCCGAGGTTCTGTCATCTATCGGGCTGTCAGTTCCTAGAAAAAGTCTTCATAAGTATCTTACTTTAATAGCTCCTAGTACGAGGACAAATTTACTTCTTATAAACTTGTTATTTTGTATAATAGAATCCTTTCTCATAAAGACTTAGACATTTTTAATGACCCAAGTAATTCTATTTTTAAGTTTTAAATATCTGATTTTGGTTTATCTTTTTCTTTTGATTTCTTCCCCCGCTTGGGTTTTATCACCGTTTGTATTTGCTTGTACATTCTGATCTGAATAAATTAAATTAAATTAAATTAAATTAAATTATATTTAATTCAAATGGTTTGTTTTCTTTTAGTATTTTTTGCGTAAAATGACGGCCGTTTATGGGAATAAAATCATAATCACACATTTAGGTTATTTACTCATTTAGTATTATATGTATGAAATTATACGATTAAGAAACGAGTAAAGGGCATTTTAATTGGTAATCTTGCAAACATGGAAACACTGAATTCTTTTGTGTGATTTTAAAGGACCGTCACTTTACGCAAATAAAATCATACGAAACCCACTCATTTTTTTTTTAATAATAATTGGAAAATGGTCTTTGGAGGATTTTTTCACGCCACTACCTCCGATATTAATTAATAAATAATGGAAAAATAGTAAAGAAAATTCCACGACCTGGATTCAAATCAGGGACCTCTGTAATTTTTTTTTTGCAATTTAGTAATATTTTTTTAATATATCAAATGTTTAAATCAGTTATTAATCAGTAATAATTTTGTAAATTCTTATACTAAGCATTTCAATAAAATTAACTTATTATTGTTATATATTTATGAATTAAAATAAATTTTATTAATTTCTAATAGTAATTAATAACTTCAGAGTAAAATGCTGCGAAATTATGGGTCAACAGTGGCATCTTTAAGTGATGCTTCACTGCAGGGCGGATACGAAACAGTTGCTCTGAATGAGTTGTTCATTTGGATGTCTCTGAGGGATGCTTCTCTGCAGTGCACGCAGTGCTCGCAGTTACTAAAAGTCAACTTTGCCAATTTTACCAGCACAAGAACATTAACTTTAACGTCCGCGAGGCTGTTCAATGCAATGGGACTCTTCTATAACGCTACATACGTGAAAATCTTCTCATTCAACCAAAATAATAATAATGGATTTTCACTCATGTTAATGGGTGTTGTATTTTTTTTTTTAGAGGCCCAAGCTGAATTTCTCTTTCATCAGTTTGTAAGGTTTTGTTTCTCCCTTTTTTCATTCATATACACAGCCCATAGGGTTTTATACAGACATGGTTGCAGCATTCTCAACCGTGGCTGCAGCATTCTCAACAGATAATTTCATTCTTCTTGGTTGTCTGAAATGAAAGTTTTATTTGCTTTTAATGGATCAAGTCTGCGTTTGTTTCTTACAAGTTTAAAACATGGTAAAATTATTGAATTCATTAAAAATCCCCACTCAATTCATTTTGCTTCATTCATCTGTAAACTCTTTTCTTATTCACTGTGTTGGGTTTTTTTTTTTTTTTTTTTTTTTTTTTTTTACAAAAAACATCGAAAATTCCACATTGTCATTAAAGGTGTGTAGCATTACGGTAAATGAATTATAATATCTGTTTACTAGAGCCATGAATGTTTCCCTTTCACTGTGGTAATAAATATGCTTTGGGACAATATTTCAACTCTAAGCAATTCATGCAGATATAAAAGGTACATCTTGATAGACTCCATTCATGAACTGTGTGATCAGGCTCTCTTTCTCTTGGTCTCTCTCTACACTTAATGTTTTTAATAAAAACCTTTCCTTTACGGTTTTCTACCTTCTACATCCACTTTTCATTTACTGAAATCTGCTCCCACAAAATGGATACAGAGGAGTTTATTAGATGTTCATTTCTTTTTGATGTCTGGAAATGTAATCATTCATTTAAACTTAACTGAATTTAAAAATCAAAAAGCCTTATATAATTTATGTGCAAATAGGGTGATCATCTACGGTATTTAATACAAACAAGAAATTTTTTTTTTCATTTGTATCATGTTTTTAAATCGCAAACATACTTGATTTAGAATGAAATAAAATTGTGTAGATGCATGGGGAGTTAAAAAATTCTCTTGGTATTTTAGATGTTAAAGAAATAATTCGTACCACTCAAAAAAAATTCTCGCAAACAAAAAAAAAATTCTCGCAAACGAACGAAAAAAAATTTTTTTTTCTGGCAAACAAAATAAATTTTTCTCGCAAACAGAAAGAAAAAAAAAATTTCTCGCACATAAAAAATATTTCCTTGCATACAAAAAATATAAATTATATTTTTTAATTATACACAGTTTTTTAAAAAAATTGTGCCACACCATATGGAGTGAAAAAAAATTCTGTTGGCAGTTAAGATGTTCAAAACTCCATGACACACAGATAAGCATGTACTTTAATGTTGTTTTCTGAAATAAAATTGCTCGAAATTCACCATGTGTTTTATCACTGTTATGTTGGTTTCACATGAGTTTTGCTTCGTACAATGTGTAAGCCTGTATAGCATACGGTTCGAAACTGCCAACAGGACGGACAAGGGAAGCTTGAACGATACGTGATCGTAACTTTGAATTTTGGTACACATCATTAAAAAAAAAATTCCTCCAACACGTTAACATATCGGTTTACAACCAGAGTGTAATCCCCCACACGACGATCAACCCCGAGGTCTCCAGCGCAGATTAAACCGTCACCCCAGATACAAGCACCTCAACCCGACCAAAAGGGCACCCGCGGGTCAAATCCAGGACAGATCCCAGACTAGTTTTTTCAATCATCGAATGATTTTGTAACACCATGGCAGCTTTCAGTGAGGGGCCGCCTGACTTTTCCCGGTTTTCCAGGTTTTCCCGGTCGCTAGTCACCCTGCCACTAGAGCGCTCTGGCGATATAACAGGCGGTTCAGGACCACCGACACCAAGCACAGGGTGGTAGGGAGAGGCAGCGTACCCCCAAAAAATCACTTCTCCTTCTACCTCTTCTTCTTTCTCTTTCCTCTTTCCACTGTCCTCTCTTCTTTATCTCTATAACTTTTTCTTTCCTTCTCTCTCTCTTTCTTTCTTTTTTCCATTTCTTCTTCTTTCTCTCTTTTCTTTTTCTTATCTTTTCATCTTTCTTATCTTTTTATCAGTATTTAATAAAGAATTATTATTCATAAAAAATTATTAGAAATTATAAGAAAAACAGAAATGGCCGCCATTTGTCAAAATGGCGGGTGGAGGGGGCGACCAGCTGGTCTTATCTTTTCATCCAAAATGTTAGTTTATTATTATTATTATTATTATTATTATTATTATTATTATTAATTAGTCACGACTGTGAATATCTATTAGATCTCATTTTCACTTCTATAACCAATTTAGCTTTCGAAGAGAATGTTGAGAGCTTGTTGCCTATTGACGCTTTCCATCCGCCTTTTATAACTTGATCTTAAGTTTAATGTTAAAAAGAGTCTGCCTAGTCTATAGTGCTTTCGAAACTGGAGAAAGGGAAATTATGATCAGCTTGCTCTTTCGATTAGGGATACAGATTTTTCCTTCATATCCGACTTCAGTTCTATTAATGATGATACTTCAACTTTAACAAAAGCAACCCTAGACGCTATAGGTAAATCTATTCCAAATATCCGTCCCTCGAACCGTAAGGAAAAATTCCCAAATTGGATGTCACATGAGACCATCAATTTGATTAGAAAAAAAGAAAAGAACTCATAAACTATGGAAACACTCTGGCAAAGTGGACAGCTATGTCAAATTTAAACACTTAAGAAGTTTAAGTAAACATTTAATCGAGAGAAATTTTCTTAATTATGTTATGGAACTAGGGAAAAATTTTTAAAATAAACCCAAACCCTTCTGGGATTTTATCTCTTCCAATGATTTAGAAAAATGATCAATTTTTAACAGAACCTCAGGACATTAGGAAAACGTTTGCTGACCATTTTCAGCAACTATTTAAACAAGATTATCTACCACGACGCAGGTGAGGCTGGGACAACTTCACCAACCTCTCTATCAATGGTTTATTTGATAAAACTGAGGTGATTAAAGCCATGCAAGGTCTTAAGCCTAAAAGATCTTTTGGGGCGGATGAGATACCCCCTTCATCGTTTAAGTCTGTAAAAATTTCTTTGCTAGCCCACTCGCTAAAATTTTTAATAAATGTCTGAAAGACGGAATTTATCCCAGTGCCTGGAAATCTATTATAATCAATCCCTAATAGATTGACCCATCTCTCTTCTCACTACTTTTGGGAAAGTTTTTGAGATTCTGATCTATATTCCGCTATCCCCTGCTGTTGATCCATGGCTTGCTGATTAGCAACATGGATTTAGGAGGGGAAGATCTGTTACCACAAACCTGGTCTCCTTTCTTGGGGAAGTCAATGAGGCTTTCAGCAACAGCACACAGATTGATTGCATACATTTTGGTCTTTCACGGGCCTTCGATTGTATAAACCACTCCCTTCTCATTGAAAAAATGAGAGGAATAGGAATAGTTGGGCCTCTCCTGGAGCTCTTGAAAGACATTCTAACCAATAGGACTTGTTACATTAAGATCAATAATACAGTCACCACAGCTAATTTTCTGCAACAAAGGGGCGTACCGCAAGGAAGACCTTTAGGACCTCTTTTTTTCTTACTTTATATGAATGATTTATCATTTAAAATATCTCAGAATCATCTTCTATATGCTGATGACAATAAGATTTACTGTATCATTAAAGCTAAAAACGATTGTTTGTCTTTGCAGGTGGATATTAATGAATTCTCCATTTGGTGTTTAAATAATTGACTTAACTGTAATATTGAAAAAACTAAGATTATTATCTTTACTCGTAAAACCAATCCCATTATCCATCAGTACTCGCTCAATAGAAAATATATTTCTAGAGAACGATGTGTTAAAGATCTCGGTATCCTAATGGATGAAAGATGTCTTTTCTCAAATCATGTTGAGCATATTCTAAATTGTTCTCTTAGACGTCTTGGAGTTATCTTTCCTTCTGGTAAAATTCTAAATAATATCGGAAGTTTTTATCTGTTTGTTTAAGTATCTTATTTTGACCTGTTTCAGATTTGGGATTTGTGTTTGGGGCTATTGTGGTCCCTCAACTCTCAAAAAGCTAAAAAAGATCTATTCCCGTTTCTTTCTTTTTTATGTAAGAAATATTTAAGGTGTAATGAACCTTACTTTTTTTTCTAGACTCAGAAATATTACTGGATTGCCATAATTAGATTCACTGTTTAATTTTGAATGTTGCTCTTTGATTAATGAAATCATTACAGGTAAGAGTAAGGTTCCTGAAATTTTAAAGTTTTGTTCTTTCAATTGTTTTTATAAAACGCAGTCAAAATCCGTTTTATATTTATCTAAAGGGACGTAGCAGTTTTTAAAGATTGCTATATCTAGTACGTCACAGGAGGGGTTGTAGTGGCAGATGTAAGTGGCTTCCTTAGGACCTGCAATAGTCATTTCTTCATTATTTAGGTAGTAGTTGTATAGTGCTAGCCCGTTTGCATTTGTCTTTTTTGAGTTCCAGTGCGAAAGTTTAGCGTTTAGGTCTCCTGCGATTAGTGTGGGGTAGCTTCCTTCAAAGAGTTTGTCCATTATTTCTGGCGTGAGGCGCGTCTTGGGGGTGATGTAGGTCGATACTAGATTGATCTTGTCTAGGAATTTGTCATAGAGGTATGTTGTCACTGCTTCTATACCAGAGCATAAGATTTGTCCCCTGTCTGCGTGATTTAGACTCTCATTAATTATAATGGCTGCTCCTCCTTTTGTCACTCCTGTGGAGGAGTTGTTATTTTTGTATGCTCAGTAGACTTTATATCCAGGAAGGTAATATTTTTGGATGGGCCTCAGGTGTGTTTCTGAGATGGAAGTTATGTCAATTTCGTTCGTTTTTAAATAACTGTAGAATTATGAGCGTTTTTAGGAATACCTTGGGCGTTCCATATGGTGCATCTTCTTCTTGTGTTCATAGTTTGTAGTAGGCTGGCCATATTTTAGTTAATTTTCGGTTTTAGCAAACTACATAGCCGATATAATAGTTTTTTGATTGAAAAATGGAAGGAAAAATTCTGCGACCTAGATTCGAACTAGGAACCTCGATTGTCATGGCTATCGCCTACACCCGGGAGGCGGGCACCTGACTCACAGATCTAAAATTTCTCTTCTCCAAACCATCAGAAATTTTGATGAACTCACAGATAATAATAATAATTATAAATGGAGATAACCTCCAAACACAGGTGATGATTTTTCCTTCCATTTTTCAACCGAAAAATTATTACCTGTGTTTAGAGGTTATCTCCAGTTTATAATTATTATTATTATTATTTTTATTATTATTATTATTATTATTATTATTATAGCCGAGGTATTTTACTACCCATTTCCCTACATAGGTTGTGGAACTCGCCTATCTTTTTTAGTACCTCCGTTAGGTCTGCCATGTTTGTTTCTACAATTTGTGAACCCTGAAGTGCTGCAAAGGTTCTCTTTGGATTTTTCCTGTTGTTTTCTCTGTACGTTTTGGGATATTTTGGACATTTGGTGTAACTGGCCGTAAAGAAATATAATAGGCAATATTATAGGAAGTTTAAAAATAATAAAAACCCAAAACTATTTTGAATTTAACAAAAGTTTTATGAACATCAATATGGACTGAAATAATATCTGAAGTGGGATCCGGACATCTGCCCCAACATGTATAAGCAATACCACCTAGAGGGAAAGCCTGCTCACGGAAAAATCATACATTGTTACATCATCATCTATTGTTACATCATCAAACATATTTCTATGGTAGGGACAATTTTGGGCTTATTATTGGTAGAAATATGATTATCAATTTCCTACCGTTGTATGACATTTCTGCGCTTAGGCTTTGAGTAGAGGTGGTGTTGATATAAGCCCCGATGTTTATATTTATAACTTTATAAAATCATCCATTTTCATATATCTGTAAATATTCTGCTATAATGAGATTCCCATTTTTTGATTCGTCGCTAACTTAGGAGAAATGAAATATGCAAGAATGTACAGAAAAATCTCTATTTTTACGATTTGAAAAATGTATAACCTGGATCTATGCAATTAAAAAAAACTTCAAAGGCCTGATTCATATTCGCCTGTTTCTACAAAAAGTTCCTTAATACAGTTAAGATGGTGATTTATAAAAAATAATACAAGATTATTTAATTTTGAAGAAAAGATAAAAATTAAGAATTAATTAGCACCATCACCAATTATTAATTTAAAATTATTAGAGGTTTTAGTCACAATTTTTATTAGAGAATTTTATTTACAAATTCGTGCCCAGTACAATTCAGTTCGTTTTATGTACATAGAAATGGCTGGCACTCTGACGGCCATCTATTACTACGTACATACGTAGAAATAGACTCCAGGCCATTTCTACGTAGGTACGTGGAAATAGGCACTCCGTAATATATATGATCAATCTTACAGAGAATTTAGTTTATAATGTCTGGATATATTTGTTTTCTTATACAAATATTAATGGAGATATTGCTAGTTTTATTTGGGATAATTTCATGACCTACTATAATAACCAAATTTCACTGATAAAATTAAAAGTGAAAATACGCACATACATTTACGCATAAAAAATAATTGGAATGGCGGAATGGAACATCTGCACAGGCCTACCACGAGTTGGTGATACAGATTCAAAAAAATTTTTTTCAGTTAGAGGAAGCTGTTCCTAACGTTTTTATTGTGTTTGGGGTGCTGAAATGAATGCTTTTACCATTTCTTCATTTTTTTTAAAATTAATTTCTCTAAAAAGGCTTAGCCTATTTCCATAAAAAATACATCAATGCATATTTAGAGGACCCCTCTAAGTTTGAATCAGTTTTTATTAAAATACATTCGGGGGGGGGGCATCTGGAGAGGGGATAGTAAATAACTCCAAAACGGCTCATCACAGCCAAACGAGTCATTTACAGAAAAAAATCACCTTAGAGGAGTCTGTACATGCTGAGTTTGTCCGGTTTGGTTCACTGGTTTGAACGCTGCAACCATTTTTATAATTTTTAGAAAAAAATTAATATCTCCAGAATAGCACAAGTGTAATGAAATTTTGAATGAAATAAGAATTGTTTACAAAGTTGGCAATATACAGATATGGGATGGAAAAGGTCGATTGTTGCAGTCGATCCTGTGTGAAACCCAATTTCTTTTATTATTAAACCCAATATTAACTTTAGTAACGTTTTTAATTTTTTTTTAGTTCTCACAGAACAATAGTCCAAACATCCTAGTATTAAGTAGTTAAAATCTTGTCTATTTCCTTTTCTTTTTTTTATCAACCCCATTTGAGAGAGATCGTACATATTAATAATTATATTATTCAATTCAATTATTATTCATTTTATTTTTGTTGTTGTTGTTGCTAATTCATTATCAATAAAGGTCTCTTCACTTTAGCTTATTGCATTGTGTGTGTGAGCATCTTTTATTGTGGGCATTTTTACCCATGGGCTTTTTTCCATATGAGTATTTTTCAGTGTGTGCAATTTTCCGTGTGTGCTTTTTTCCTGTGCGCAATTTTCCATGTACGCTTTTTTTGTGCGCAATTTTCGTGTGTGCTTTTTTCATGTGCGCTTTTTTCTGGTCACCCTTTTATAAGTGAGAATGGTATTTAACTGCTGCTGGAGAAGGTAAGGAATCAGTCTTTCACTTAATTTTGCGAGTGATGGGAAAGGATGCTGATCTAGGGCAGATTGTAATGGCCCGAAAAATCGGGATGAATTGTGATTTCTAGGATACAGTTATTTGTTCTTATTATAGAATAGTTTTGACTATAAACATTTACCAATGATTAATGCAAAGAAACCTCTTGGTTTCTAGTAATGGGGATGAAAGAATATAATTCTTGAAAACGTTCTGTGAATTATAATACTTTTGTTTGTTTTAAATTTTTATTTTAATATAATTTTTTTTTTACTTTGCCATAAAAGTGACTATTATCTGCGACTAAAGGTGCATTCCTATAGCTCGCTTTGAGTGTAAGAGTGAGACCCAAGGGCACTATACGACTTTCCCTGACCAAACAAAGGGTGCGTACATAGGGTCGCTGTCATGTGAATACAAAAGAGAATAGGGAAAGAAAAATTCCAAGATTTGTATTTGCTTCACTTTTCTCCATTGTATTTTTGTTTTGTGTGAAGCATATCATCAGTTTATTATTATTTCTTTTATGAGTATTATAGTATGGTTTAAATTTTTTTTATTAATAAATTTATTAATTATTTTTTTCTTTTATTTATTTCATTTAATTTATTTATTAAAATTTATTTATTATTTATTAATTTATTTTATTACATCTGATTCAGTTTATTTTGTAAAACTTTTAAATTGTTATTTTATATTTATTTTTTATTTCCAACACCTGAGTGGATGCCCCCTGAGCGTGGGTCAGGGGTTTGGGTGCTTCAGGGATACCATCTTCATCTTTGGAAATTTGCTACGATTATCTCAGCACTGTATGCTTCTGCCACATCATGTGTGGCGAGTAATTGCTTCAATTCGCCTTTCTTCGAACTGTCCAAAGGCATTAGGCACGGGTATCCAGAAAGGTCATGGTTGAGAAGTGAGACAAAGAGTATCCAAACAAACATATATCTCATGATGTCGACGAATGAGAGAATTCATACTGCATCGGTGTGGCGCAGGTTAAAGTCACCTGCGTTCAGAAATTAGGCAGAGGATCTCTTTCGAAAAATAGTTGACAGTCTCCTGGCTGTTATCTCGGAGCAATGCCTCCAAGAAGCCCCACCAGTGCACTCGCTATGCGCTTGGGGAAACGGTCGGGGGCAGCGCATGCCTTTACCCAGGAGGAGAAACGAGTAAAGTGACAACAGGATCGGGTGCTGTCAATCGGCACTTGGAATGTATTCTCCATGACAGGAAAGGAATCAGAGTTAGTGGAGGAAGCCAAACGGTATCGAGTGGATATCATAGGTATTACCTCTATAAAACGTCCGGGTTCTGGAACTGTGGACTTAGAAGAAGGGTGGAAGCTTTTCTACTCTGGTGTCGACCCTAACATGACTGCCCAGGCGGGAGTGGGGATACTCACAAGTCCCCGGCTGGCAGATTATGTTGCAGATTTGACCTCCTTAGGTGGAAGACTGTGTTTCCTGAGGCTTCAGACAGGGAAACGGTCTCTCTCTCTATTCGTTGCATATGCTCCGAATGCAGTCACAGAATACCCACTTTTTCTAGATGAAGTTGATGCTGCTCTTAGCAGGAGAGGGAGTGAAGATTCTGTCATCCTGATGGGCGACTTTGTGACGGGACGTGCACGACGTTAAATTATCGTACACAGATCGACACTACAGATATGCTAAAGAGGCATATCTGTGTTAGCTGTATTATGAATGATTGGCACGGAAAATAAAAGTAATAGATAAAGATCGTGTAGTGGAGACACTTTGGAAATATCAGGGAATAAGAAGGAGTGAATTGGGGAGTTTGAGTAGGGTATATTAATCTTAAATTTTGTTTTATGAATTCTCACAAAAGCATATAACTCAATTGGACCCAATAGGTGAATGGCTGATAGCTCTCAACAAAAAACAAAAGTAGTATAAGAATAACAGGGGAAGAAGATATTTTATTCAAAATTTTTGTATTTTACCCAAGTTAAGAAAAGTAGGCCTAGAGCCCGCTTTGTTAAAGGATTAGTAGGAAAAAAGTGCAAACAATGAGCAAAGGAGTGAAGGAGTGATGTTGCCTAGACAACGAGGGAAGAAAGAGGAAGTTCTGAGAAACAGAAGTATGGAACAATGAAAATCAAGGTCAAGGTGGAGAGGAAATAGGATACGAAAAACGAGAAGCGACATGAGATGATCGAGAGATTTCAACGAGTATAGTCGACACTGAGTAGCGGGAGAAAATTCACCTCTAGTAGTAATGAAACCTAAGTTTCTTTTAAAAAGGAAGAAAAAAGAACACAATATATAACAGTGTAGAAGTGGAGAGAAGAGACACGGTTAGTGAAGCCGGAGAAATCAGAGATCGACAGATGAGAGGCAGCGGGCGAGACGACAGCACCAGCGACCCATACGGCCGGGTAGGCCTGCCCGATCCCACATGACAACAAGCGTGCCAGCGAGAGGTAAGCGAACGTGGTCAGGGGTTTGGCAACAGGTGACTAGAACACAGGGGTATACGGCAAGAAACGGGACCAGGCTCCCTGAGCCAGGATACCTAGTTGTGTTCGACCTGTGCTGGTTCTCTCAGCATGCACCCCTCATTAACCGTGCTTGAGGGCGAGGATGCATGGAGGCAGCAAGCCAAGCAGACCTGACTACGTAGCGCAACCGAGCAGCATCGCGACCGAGAGAGGAGGAATCACCACACCCCAATGGAATCGCCCAGACCCCGTGGCAGTCCCAGGAAGAGGAGAGAGACCGGAGCCTACGTGATTCAGCTGAGATCATCATGCAGACATCAGAGACTTCCATTTAAACAGATAAGTGCACAAACTAAATTACAGGCCTGCGTGGAAATTAGTACTGAATACAGGAAATGATAATTGTGAAAAAGAGAGGCTTGTGATTTCTTTAAGAGTTAAATAGAACATTCCTTGCTGATTGAGTCTTATGTGGGTTAAGAGTAGAAATTTGTTGTTAGTAATTAAGTTGAGAGAGAGACAGCCAAATTATGAACCTAATAAGTAAATTTTAAGGGAGAGAAAAGGGTGGTGAAAATTCTAGCGGGTTAAGAACAATATAAGTCTGTAGTGGGTAAAGGGGGTTAGTAATAAAACTTTTTTTGTTTTTTGTACTTCTTATTAAAATTATGAAAGTATTTTAATATAAGAGGAGAATATTTCTTGTTGCTTGTAACAGTTTCAATTTTTTTTTATTCTTTTATTTTATCAAATAAATGTTTTAAGTATAGATTTGGTTAGTTTGTTTTTGTTAAATTTATCCTTAGTGCTAAATGTTGATATAAGTATTACACCTTGGGTGCAATTGAGTGCATATTAATGATTAGTGTGGAAGGGGAAGTAATTAAAATTGTGCTATAAGTCCGACCTGCAACCAGGAGCAGAGAAGGGGGTAAAGGGGACGGTTGTAATAGACGGAACCGGGTGCGTAAGTTTCTCTTTTTTATCTTAATAATCAAAGTAGTAATTTGATAAATTTTGTTGTGCTTTCTTTTCTTGGTTTAAGTTTTACTGGTCTTATAATAATATAAGGGAAAAGGGAAAAGGTATCTACCACTATACAATCTTATATAAAAATATATTGCGGCACAGGTAAGAGAGTATTAGAAGTGATTAGAGTTTTTAAGAATAAGTTATAAGTTTAAGTCTATGAAAGAAACCGTAGGAATTGAGAAATAGCAAGAGTAATATCAGGGGAGTAAACGTTAAGGATTTAAAGTGTGTGGTGAGTGCTCTTTAATTACGTAGTGATTATCAGAGTAGGGGACTTCATTAGAAAAAGGGGAGGTAAGAGCAACGCCACATCACAACTTCAATGCACACGTAGGGGCTAATGATCAAACATGGAAAGGCGTGATTGGGAGGAATGGTGACCCCAATTTAAATGCGAATGGGAGGTGCTTGTTGGATCTCTGTTGCAACAATGGACTTTCCATCACAAACAACTTCTTCCAGCACAGGGATGTCCATAAGTATACCTGGTACAGGGATGCAATGGACCAGAAGTCACTGATTGATTTTGTAATTGTTTCAGCTGACTTATTCCGATCAGTGTTGGATACTCGTGTGAGAAGAGGGGCAGAACTATCAACTGATCACCAGCTTGTTGTCTGCACTTTACGGTTCTCTGAATCCATGCCAACCAAGCGAAATACTAGGTTCAGACAAACTGGGCGCATCAAATGGGAGGCATTGGAGGATAGAACTGTGAGGAAGACCTTTGCAGATAACATATCTTCAAGTTTCAAAGAACTACCCAGTGATCGTGATACTGTTGAAGAGGTGTGGCAGTTGTTTAAAACTGCTGTGATTACTTCGGCTGCATTGTGCTGTGGTCGTAAGCGACTGAGTGTGATGCAGGGTGGTGAGAAAAGGACTGCATGGTGGAACGGTGAAGTCCAAGAAGCTGTCAAGGCAAAGAAGGTAGCCTATTTCCTATGGCTTGCAAATAAGTCAACTTCAAGTCGAATGCAGTACACTGAGGTGCGAAAAGCAGCAGCAAAGACAGTATCAATAGCTAAAGCCAAGGCCTGGGAGAAGTTCGGGGAGAAATTGGAGGCAGACTATGGTTCAGCAAACAAGGTGTTCTGGCAGACCATGCGCCGCCTGCGTGGAAAGAAGTCGCTTTCGTTACAAACTAATAAGAGTTCAGATGGGAGGCTTCTGACAACAGAGGAGAGCGTATTGCATAGGTGGAAGGAATACTTTGCATCTCTTCTTAATCCGGTGACAGCAACAACTTAGGCACATGAGGTGCACCTTGGAGCAGAGAATAGTCAGGGTAGTATCACTGAAACAGAAGTCGGATAGGCAATTAAGTCCCTGAAGACTGGCAAAGCTGCAGGTGATGATAAAATCTGGTCCGAGATGTTAAAGGCCTTAAATCAGGATGGTATCTTGTAGCTGATTCGAGTGTGTCAGATTGCTTGGATATCTGGACAGCCCCTAAGCATTGGCAGATGGGAAATATGATCCCTATCTTCGAAAAGGGAGATCAGAGAGATTGCAACCACTATCGAGGCATCTCTTTGCTCCGTATTGCTGGGAAAGTGTACGCTAAGTGTCTGCAGAAGAGAAGTCGGGAAATAGTCGACTCCAAATTGTCGGGGGAGCAGTGTGGTTTCCGACCTGGCCGAAGCATATCTTTGCTCTAAGGCAAATCTTTGAGAAATCCTGGGAGTATGCAAACGAGGTCTATGCTTGCTTTGTGGACCTCGAAAAAGCATATGACAGAGTTCCTCGGGAGAAGCTCTGGCAAGTGTTGCAAGAGTATGGAGTGATGGGCAATTACTGGTTGCTATCATGTCTCTGTACGAAATCTCTGAGATGTGTGTCCGGATAAATGGCATTAAGTCAAGACTGTTCACCGTGGGCGTTGGACTTCGCCAAGGGTGCATACTGTCACCCCTCTTGTTCATTATCTTTATGGACTGGATAGACAGGGGCAGCCGAGGTGATGAGCGTGTTTGTGTGGGCGACTGCCTGGTGGAGAGGTTGCTCTTGGCTAACGACGTTGTCCTCCTTGGGTCTTCTTGCACAAACCTTCAGCTTGCACTAGACCAGTTTGCAGCCAAATGTGAAGAAGCTGGGATGAAGAGCAGTGTGGCTAAAACCGAGGTTCTGGTCCTTTCAAGACAGCCTGCTCAGTGCACTCTCCATGTTAGGGAAGCCTCATTGAGACAGGTGGAGAAATTCAATTATCTCGGGATTGCATTCACGAGTGATGGACGGCAGGAGAAAGAATTGGATGCTCGGATCGGTGCAGCAGGCTGTGTCAGACGTGAACTGTGGCAATCTGTGGTAACGAAACGTGAGCTGGGTAACAAAGCCAAGACTTCCGTCTTCAAATCTATCTTTGTCCCCATTCTCACCTATGGTCATGAGGCTTGGGTAATGACCGAAAGAGTGCGATCGCGGGTACAAGCGGCTGAAATGAGATTTCTGAGAGGTATAGCAGGTGTTACCCTACGAGATAGAGTGCACAGCAGCACAATAAGGGAGTCTTTAGGTGTTGAGCTGCTACTTCTCCTCATTGAGAGATCTCAGTTGTGCTGGTATGGCCACGTAATACAGATGCCGCAAACTGGTCTTCCTAGGCAGTTGTTATTTTCCAAGCCGGTGGGCAAGAGTCCAAGGGGTCGGCCTAGAACCAGGTGGCTAGACTACATGGAGAATCTGGGTTCGAGCTGCTTGGATATTACCAAGGAGGACATGCGCCTGATGGCGGAAGATCGCGATTGCTGGAGATCCTCCATAGGGCTGCAGCCCCCGCGACCCTAACGGATAAGCGGGTTTGAAAAGTAAGAAAGTAAGTTTTTATTTCCAATTTATTATAATTTATTTCAGTTTATTCATTTTTTATAATAAACATTTACAGCTTTTATTCATGAATTATATTGAATTTATTAATTTATTTTTTTGTTATTTTACTCATTTTATTTTATCAGTTTCTGTATTATTCTACTTTGTTTATTACTTAGGTTTATTTAAGTAATTAATTAACTAATAGCTCTGTTTGTTTAAATTTAATTGGTTTTGTTTTGTTTTGTTTTATTTTATTTTATTTATTCTATGGGTCCCTTATTCTATTTATAAGTAATTATCACCTATTACTAATTTGGAAATATGTTATCGTATATGTTATCGTTTTTATAAAACACTTTTAAGATTAATTAGCAACAGCTACTTAAAATTAAACTCGTTCTCTGGAAAATTAACAACAAACGTTTTCATGCATTGAGAGGCACCGTGTTTTTTTGAATTCCCGCCTGCAATTTCTCGCGAGACTCATTAGCTTCAAAGCTAGCTTTGCTTTAAACACTCGCAATTTATTGCATTTAAAGCTTTACTGCTGCATTGAAAACTGCTGCATTACTAGCTATGCTTTACTGCTGCATTGAAAACTAGCAAGTAGAATTTGCTTTAAAGCTCAAGGTTCGCTTTAAAGCTCTAATAGGCTATAGGCGTGTTTCAAAACTCGAGGGGATCTCAATGGGCGGAGCAAAAAAAATCTACCACAACGTCACCGAAAACGTCACCGTTTAGCTCGTGTTTTGAAACAGCAACTCTTGAAAGAGCAAGCGTCATCGAAAACTTCTTCAACGTCTTCGAAAACTATTCATGGCGCTTCGATTTTATTGAAATCATACATTTGCTACATTTGAACAATTTTTTCATTAAAATCTGTTTATTTAAATATTTTCAATAATAAGTAGATAACATTAAAAAAAGGAATAAGTACTATAAAGAATTAAATATTATATAAGACAATACAAAGAATTATTATAATACAAAAATAAGAAAAATGGTTTGCAGGATTGCACGGTTTTTAGCCAGAATCTCATGTTTTTAGCCAAATTTAAAATTATCAAACATGGCATATTATCGAAGCAACAAATATATGGTTTTTATTATCTTACATGGGATTTTTTAAATCTAAAGTTAATAACCTATTTTACATATGAAAATTGTCCAAATAATTTAACGTTAATAATAATAATAATAATAATAATAATAATAATAATAATAATAATAACAACCCTCGTGTGGTCCTACGTCCACGTCGTGCGAGGGGGGCAACATCTTAGAGGGATGGCCCTGGTTAACAGGTCTGATTTACTCTACCCTTAGATTAATCTTGAGGGTCCAGATGACCCAGTAGGGCTGATGAGCTGATTACATCAACCAAGGGCCTGCTGATGATGGAGATGGCTAACAGGACCACCCATTTATTGGTGATCAATATGATTAGTGCTAGTGCGTTATCTGATACCGGCTCGGACGTCACCCGGGTTACCAAGGTCCGCGCTCGTGGGTTAGGCAGAGGCTCACGTTCGAAAAATATGCCACAATCTCCCAGGACCACTGGTGGAGAAAGCAGCACCAACCCCTGTTCGGCTACTGCAATGCCACAATCTGTCCCTAGTGTTTCAAGAGCTTCTTTGCCCTCGACCACTAAGGCAGGCAAGCCACGCCAACGCATGAAATGGACCAATGACATAAACTGTTTTATCATGCGAGCCTACTACGCAGTCACTAAATTGGAAACTGACACTACAGCTTACAGACAACGCTTATATAACATTTTCAAAGAGACATATCCTCATATCACAGTCACTGAACAACGCATTGCAGATCAGCGTCGCACAATTGTTATGAAAAATTTAATACCCTTACCCACGCTACAGAAAATAAAGCAAGAAGTTGCACAACAGCTACAAGAACACGAGCCATCTACACAAACTGACACTCAACACACAGAATCAAACACTAACATTGACATCACTAATGAACTTGTAGAACACACACTCGAAAATGAACTTCACCATGATATTCATCCACAACACAACATGAATACCAAACTTATTGAAACATTAAATGACACCCTACAAAGATACCTTACAGTTTACACGGGAACAGACCCCACACAAAGACCAGGTATACCTAAAATAAACATAAACAGCAAAACAGGGGAAATTTTATCTTACATGAACACACATATCTTACCACAGTACATTGAAGAAAATCTGTCTTTAGAATACATACACCTACTTATTTACACTGGGGCTCTTACAGTTATATCCACACTGGGTAGAAAACCAATCCATAAAAACACACAAAATTCATATACCCAACAGAAACCTAAATGGCAAAAGCGGATTGAGTCTGAGATTGACGAAATCCGCAAGCAGTTAGGTAGACTTACACAGTACACTAAAAACAACACTTCATCAAAGCAGAACAAACGCCTCAGACAATTATTTAAGAAGATTAAAACACACACCAGACATGAGCAGCACAATCAACACATTACAGAATATATGGACACATTAAAACAAAAGTTAGCTGCAAAAACACAACGCCTGAAGAGATACAAAACATGCACTCAGCGCAAACAGCAGAACAAGTTATTCGCAAACAATGAGAAGACATTCTATAAGCAGTTAAACAAAGATTATACACAGACACAAAACACTGGTCTGCCAACACAAACAGCACTCCAACATTATTGGTCGTCTCTTTGGTCTGTCTCAGTTGAACATAATAGGGAAGCTAGCTGGATCAGGGAAGAGGAGCAATTAGCATCCACACTATCAAACATGCCTTATACTGACATAACAGCAGATGAACTCTCACAAGTCATTAAACGTACTCACAATTGGAAGGCTCCAGGTGTAGATAGGATTCAGAACTTTTGGTATAAGCGCTTCACCTGTTTGCATCTGGCCCTTGCAAAACAGATTTCCAACACTTTGCAAACACCACAGACATTGCCACATTTCCTCACACAAGGAATAACATACATGGTACCAAAGTCACATAACACTACAGATCCCACACAATATAGACCTATTACATGCTTGCCTACACTTTACAAAATAATAACTGCCTGTATCGCAAACAAAATTTATACACACATAGACACAAACAACATTCTCACTGAGCAACAAAAGGGATGCCGTAGAAACCACATGGGTTGTAAGGAGCAACTCCTTATAGACAGTGTGGTCCTACGGCAAACTCACAATAAACATCGACACCTCCATGCAGCCTACATTGATTACAAAAAGGCCTTTGATAGTGTCCCACACTCATGGCTTTTATATACACTACGATTATATAAAATAAACCCTACACTTATCACTTTTTTAGAAAGTACAATGCTGCATTGGAGAACTACACTACACCTCACACTCAACAGTGAAACCATCACGACTGACAAAATACAGATAAACCGGGGCATCTTCCAGGGTGACTCATTGAGCCCACTCTGGTTTTGTCTTGCACTAAATGCACTTTCCAACAGACTGAATAGCACAACTTATGGCTACACAATTAAACATAATAAAAGCTGCCACTACACGCTCTCACACTTACTCTACATGGACGACATGAAAATCTACGCCTCCACACAAACACAATTGCACCAATTACTTGACATTACACAAACCTTTTCAAAAGACATACACATGCAGTTTGGGTTGGACAAATGCAAAACCATTCACATTGAAAATGGAGTACTCAGGGAAGGGGGCTTCACATTAGATGAACCAGATCACATTGCTGCTATGGAAAATGACGAATTTTACAAATATCTAGGATTTAAGCAAGCCAAGCTTCTGGAGCACAAACACATAAAGAATACACTCACTAAACAATATCTTCATAGGCTAGAGACAATACTTAAAACGCACTTAAATTCCAGAAATTTAATCAAGGCCATCAATGCTTATGCCACGCCAATACTCTCCTACTCCTTTGGAGTCATACAGTGGACACACACAGATCTTGAGGGACTTGAAAGGAAACAACGTAAACTGCTTACAAAGCACAGAAAGCACCATCCACACGCAGCTATTGAAAGACTCACCCTGCCTCGCTCAGAGGGAGGCAGAGGTCTTATTGACATAACAGATCTACACCAGAAACAGACTCAGTCACTCAGAGAATTCTTTCACTCTAAACAACACACATCACCATTACACAAAGCAGTCTGCATGGCTGATACAAAATACACACCTCTGAATCTGAACAGCATGCAGAACACCCATAACATTCCTACAACATGCACTAAACTTCAATCATGGCTCGGAAAGCAACTCCACGGTAGACATCCTTCTGACCTCAACCAGCCACACATCGACAAAAAAGCGTCGAACTTTTGGTTGAGTGAAGGGAGTCTCTTTGGGGAAACTGAAGGAACCATGATTGCCATACAAGACCAGGTTATTAACACTAAAAGCTACAGAAAACATATTATCAAAGAATCGACTGACGGGTCTTGCAGGAAATGCCATATCGCAGAGGAAACCATCCAACACGTCATATCCAGTTGCAAAATACTCACGCAGACAGATTATTTGCACAGACATAACCAGGTAGCCAACATCATACATCAACATCTAGCTAAGATACACAAGCTAAGGGACATTCACACTCCTTACTATAAATATATCCCCGACACTGTCTTAGAGAACACCACACATAAACTATATTTTGACAGAGCTATAATCACTGACAAAACTATCCCTCATAACAGACCAGACATTACACTAGTAGATAAGCAAAACAAAGTGACTTACATAATTGATATCTCCATCCCCAATACACACAATTTACAAAAGACATACACTGACAAAATCACTAAATATACGGATCTTGCACACGAAATAAAACGCCTTTGGGGAGTTAACAGAGTACACATTGTTCCTATCATTCTTTCCGCCACTGGGGTTATTCCACACTCGCTACACAAAAGCCTGTCAACACTAAATTTAAACCCACACTTATACAAAACCTTACAGAAAGCCACAATTCTAAACACATGTCACATAGTAAGGAAATTCCTACACTCAAACATCAATACTCCCACGAGTGGATAACTTTCCCTCCCTCGCATTTGAGTCCCTTGGGCTTTGGCCCTCTTTTGGGTCCGCCTCTGGGATTGGCTTCCGGACTTGATCCGAGTTTGGTTTCCCCAAACAATGACAATAATAATAATAATGTAACAACAACAGGGAAGATCCCTTCAGATAGAACCTGAAGGAAAAGTCCCATGTTGCTCCCTACAGGCCAAAGCCCAAAACAGGGTTGATGAGTGAAACATATAAAAAGAGAAAAAAAAAAGAAGAAAAAAAAACAAAAAAAAAACATTGGCTAATTAACAAAGCCAAGTCAATCAGAAAAAACAAAACAGTGAAAACAAAGCTAGAATCAGAATAAATGATTAGACAATACAATATTTAATTATTATTTAAGTACAAATAAGTATACAAAAAAAACTTAAGAAAATAAGTACAAATGCAAAGTATTGGCAGCAGCCAAGTTTATGTCTTTAAAATGGTTAAAATAATTCTGAATTAATTTATTCACCTGGTTAATAAGCACAATATGTGATCTCCATCTAAAAACAGAATAATAATAATAATAATAATAATAATAATAATAATAATAATAATAATAATAATGTAGCAACTACAGGGATACAATCCGCCAGATAAACCGGAAGATGAATCCGTTTGTTGCCCCCCAACAGGCCAAAGCCCAAAACGGGGTTAATGAGACGTATAAAATAACTAATAAAGAAAAGAAAAATAAAAATAATAATAATTAAAATAACTAAAACAAGTTAAGAGAATAAATAAATATGAAGATCGTTAGAGTCTGATAAGCTGACATCTTTGAAATTCTCGTAATAATTTTTAATTAATTTGTTAATAGGATTGATCCGTGCAATATGCGAATTCCAACGAATAGCAGGTTTGATAATATAACCTCTACGAGTCGACTTTAATGAAGGAAAGTTAAAATCAGAAAGTAAAGAAAATACCGCAATTCTGTGGTGAAAAACACTTAATAAAATATTAAAAAGATTGTTGCTTATAATGCGGTTTAAATTAAAATTTTTATGTTGGTGAGATAACGAGTTAATGTTTTTCATACGAGTTGCCACAAAGGAATTAAAACTGACACATTTACGTTGGATTTTGTTCAGGACCTGCGAATTGCCACCGAACCAAATCCAAGCACAATATAGAATTTTGGGACTAACAAAAGCTTTAAATAAAATACTCAGAGTTTTTGGGCTAGAAAAAAAAAATGTATAGATCGCTTTATCATCCCAATACGTCTAGAAATATCCAGATATATCTGGTTCATGTGGCTAACAAAAGAGCAATTGTCAGCCAGCATCACACCCAGATCTCTAATAGTGTTAGTTCTGGTGAGGACGGCATTATTAACGTGATAATTATATAAAAAAGGAGTTACGGACCGTCCGAACGAGACAACGAAAGATTTTTGAGCATTTAATTCAAGACCGTTGTCTTTAGCCCATCGGTGTACACGCAACAATGCCTCGTGTAATTCTTTACAAGCGTCCCAACCATTAACAGCATGAAATAATTTAACGTCATCTGCGTACATCAGTATTTGAGATCGGAATGGTGCAAGTACATGCGGAAGATCCGCAACAAAAATATTAAATAGTAAAGGACCAAGCTTCCAATAATAATAATAATAATAATGTAACAACAACGGGGAAAAACCAACCAGATAAACCGGAAGGCCACACCCGAAGCTATTAGGCAAAAAAAAAAAAAAAAAAAAAAAAAAACAATAAAAATATTGTTGCTTTAAAATTCTTAAAATGAATACAATAACCAAATATTGAATAACCAGATCCTTTAACGTTGCTTTCAATAAGCAAATCCTTTAAAATGCTTTAAAATTATAATAAAAAATAAACAATACAGTAAAACCTCGTTACAACGTACTTCAAGGGACCTGGAAATTTGTACGTTATTCTGAGGTGTACGTTATACTGAAACTGGGGGGGGGGCTTGTGAAAAATGCATATATTCATAGAAAAACATAAGAATACATGAATGCATTTTATTTTATTCAATACAAATACACTATAGGATATACAATATGTAGTGAAATGTTGAAATGAAAAATTCCCTGACTTTTCCCGGTTACATTCCCGTACCTATCCCGATCGCATGCGACAATCGACAATCGAACATGCTAGATTGAGTAGCATGCAGAGATTTCCGGGTTACTGACCAACCAATGAAATGTGAACTCGGCTTAATTAGCCCATTGGCCCAGTTGCAGCTTTCGCGTGGGCTGCATTGACCAATCAGTGCAAGACATGTGAACGATGTACGTTGTACTGAAGGGATAATTTAACCAAGGGGATGTAAAATTAGTACGTTATTCTGAAATGTACGTTAAAGTGAGGTACGTTATTCTGAAACTTTTTAGCATTAAAATACCTACGTTTGGGACGGGGATTTGAAATTTGTACGTTATTCTGAGATGTACGTTAAAGTGAGGTACGTTGTAACGGGGTTTTACTGTATTGAGCTTACGATATGGTTACTAAAAATAACAGAGATATATTAAAAAGTTAAAATAACTAGATGAATAGTTTAAAAATCAAAAAGTTAAATAAACCACACATAAACAGAAATTATAGTTGTCAAGAAAATAAATCAATTGAGGTATAATTATTGTTATAAATATGAGTTAGTTTGGCAGTAGGTTCGAGAGCAGATACTTTCGTCCTCGTGTTTCCCAGATAGACTAGAGGCTGGTTATACCTGTTACCAATAGGAACATGGAAACCGATCAGTTTCAATGTGTGCGGGAAATCTAGTTGCCCTCTAACAATCTTTCTCAGGACGTTCAAAAGAACAGTATTAACGACAGGTGGGAGGTTAAACGAAAGCATAAAAGAAGCTTTGTCCGTGAGGTGTAAGGCTCGACCAACAAAGGAGCCGAAAGACAAAAGTTTAGATTGAAGATATTGAACTAACTGAGAACTCCCAGGGAACCAAATCCATATGGCGTAAAGAATTTTAGACAAAACGATAGATTTGTATAGTAGTAAGAAAGTCTTCTCCTTTTTGAAAAAATTCGTAAAACGCTTCAAAATGCCAAGGCGTTTATTAACTTCGGTCATCAATTGTTCCAAATGGTCGGTGAAAGTCAGTTTGTAACTAAATACGACACCCAAATCTTTAATTCTATAGCATCTCTTAATTATCTTGTTTAATAGATTGTAATCATAAATAAAGTTGACCACCTTCCTGGAATAGGTTAGACAAAAGGTTTTAGATACATTCAGGGTAAGTCCATTATCGCTCGCCAATTGATGGACTGCACCTGCCGTCTCGGAGAGAACATGACAATCTTCCCAACTATGAATAGCAGAGAAAATTTTTAAGTCGTATAGTAGGAAATTTACCCGAGAACGTTTAATATAATCGTGAATATCTACAATAAAGAGATTAAAAAGAACCGGACCGAGTGGAGAGCCCTGGGGAACCCCACTCCGTATTCTACCCTTGACTCTGATGTTATTCGAGTCAAGAATTGTAAAACATCTGTCGACAAGTAAGGAGGTGAACCAGTTCAGAAGGTTATCATTCAAGCCTACTCTACTCAATTTCTGCAATAATAATTTAAAATTAATGCTATCAGAGGCTTTGCTGAAATCGAAATAGAGCGCATCGACCTGAATTCTGCGCTCAATATTAGGAATCAGATAATGAAGGAAGCATGCGAGATTAGTGGAAGTCGATCGATGCTTCCGAAAACCATGTTGTTCTTGTAACAAGTAAGGCTCTATATATGATGATAAATGCATTGCAGCAAACGTCTCGATGATTTTTGCTGGAAAAGGAACGATGGTAATAGGCCTATAATCCGAGGGTGAAGAAGGCCTTGTCGTTTTCGGGACAGGGACTATATTCACCTGCTTCCATTCACTAGGGTAAACACCCGTCTTAAAAGATAAATTAAGAAGGTTATGTATAGTATAAAGTATCGTAGGTAAACAGCCCTTAAGCACGTAATCAGGTATTCCATTCGAATGTACAAGTCTAGAAGCTGACATACTCGAAGAGATTTTTAAGATGTCCATAGGAGAGATTTCCGGTAATTTTAACTTCCCGCAAATTCGATCCCAATAAGACGACGCACCAACAGCTAAAGCTGTAGGGTCAATATCGTTGCACATAATTTTTTCAAAGTGCGAGACCATAGCATCCGCTGAGCAACTATTAGACCAGTGCTTATTAGAGGGGCAGTTCCCTAGGAGTTTCTTAGCAGTGTGCCAGAAAGTGGAAGCTTGTTCATTAAGGGCGACTTCAGTTGACTCGTAATATTCAGCAATATTTTTATTATAGGCATTTTTAAAATCCTTTCGGGCTGCTTTATATTTTTCAAGATCCGAGTGCAAGTTAGAATGTTTATATCGGCTATGACAGCGCTGTTTCTGAAGCCATAAATGCTTTGTTGTCTTCGAAATCCAGCTCGGGAAACCGTACTTATCCGATCTATATATATTCCGCCTAAAAACCGGGACGTTATTGTCTAGAACGAAGGAAATGCGTTCAACAATAAAGCTCCAAAGATGGTCCACAGATTGGATCGAGTTAATCGCAGACCAATCGGTAGATGAAAGTTCATCATATATCTGACGGAAGTTTGCTCTCTTAAAATCTCGACAAGGGATTATTCTTGAGGGAGTAGAATCTAATACTGAAACTCGACTGATAATATTTAAAGCAGGGTGAAATTGATCCTCAGTTACCAGAGAGGGACAAATACGTCGAACTAATACTGGTTCAGAGGCAAAAACTTTATCAAGTGTTTCGCCTCTGAAATTCAAAATTGTATTAAAATTCTGTGCACCTATATGCGCTGCCCACAAAGAAGTAGCTCTTTGTCTAATAGCATTGATATTGTTATAGTTCCGTGTATTGACTATATCAGTAAAATTAAAATCACCAGTGAAAACACTTGGATAATTTAATGTAATAACATAGTCAGCCAATTCATCCAAAAATTGTTGATAACACCTGTTAGAAGTGGCTGGCGGTATATAAATTGACCAAATATGTAAATTTTTAGCAGAATTGATTTTATTCCTTCCAGCCTTAAAGGTGAGTTTCACTCCCACAACGTCGATTGAAGTAATTGAAGATTTAAAATCGATCCTTTCTGACGCTATCGAGGAAGGAACTGCTATCAATACACCTCCACCTCTATTAGCCGTACAACGATCTGCTCTGAATACAGAAAATGCATCGCCGAAGAACATATAGTCAGTAAAGGATGAATTGAGCCAGGTTTCGGTGAGAGAATAAATATATTTAGTGTTAAACGAGACAAATTTAACAATTTGAGAAATTTTAGTTCTCAAACCTCTAACATTTTGGTATAGGATACTAATTCTCATTATTTATCTCAAGTTGAGTATCCTCCATACCATAGATTTGATCAGGATATAGCCTGCCGAAAAAATGACTGACCAAAGCGCCGACTGGCCAACAACTCGAGTTCAACACCCGTTCAGAGACATCTTTGTTAACCATTATAAAAAACGAAGAATAGGTGTTAAACCGGGTCTTAAGCCTGGTTTCCATTTAGCGTCGGTTCGGCGTGGGTTAGGCGTCTGCGTCTTTTTTTGGAATTTTTGAAAAACGCATTCGTTTTCCAATTAGCGTCTGTTAAGCGTCTGCGTCGGTTCGGCGTCGGTCCGGCGTGGGTCACGCGTCGTTTCAAGATCTGGCATGGCTAGATTTTTAGGCGTCTTTTTCAGGCGTCGTTTTGATCTAGCCAATCAGGTGCGATCTACTTCGCTATGGATTCTGGGTAGTTGTCTTCGCCGATTCAGATGGAGAATCATGGCTGCCGTAGCTGCTGTTCGCCGACACGGGTTCTCGCGACTTTTCCTTCGTGAATTTATTATTAAACAGGTTATAAAAATTTGGTGAATCATTTATTTATTAAGTGAAAATGATATAGTAATAAATTCAAAGCGTGAACTTGACCGGAGTGGTTGATATCTTCTTTTTCCATCACCTTGAGAGAGCGACAATTGTTTGCAGCGACTTGACCAATCAGATCAGACCAGATGCAGGATAACTGTTGAAAGTCGCTAAATGGAAAACGACCGCGTTCGCGTGCTAATCAGGGTGCGTCTCACAGGCGTGGATTGCAAAAAACGACGCCGAAGCAAAAAGCACGCCGACGCTGAACCGACGCTAAATGGAAACCAGGCTTAAAGCCTATGACACTTAATAATACTGTCAGGTAGTAATACTTCACGAAGGTGAGATATTACCTGAGCTTCTTGAGTATCAGGAGCTAAACGTGAAATAAAGAGATTAACAGTCTGACTCAATTTCCAGTTCCCGGGTCTCACCTTTAAAAGTGAGTCTGGACCGCTTCCTAAAATAACGACCTTTTTCTTTTTAATATTAGTACTACCATTCATTATTTTTACATTTCCTTTTATTATCTGTGGAGAACCGCTAAATTCATCATTTGGGGCGATCTCATTCCGAGACTTAAGCGAAGGGTCTACGTTGGAAGCGACCATCTCAGCATAAGTGGGGGTCGCTTGATCCTTTTGAACATAATTGTCGTTTGCCTTAGAAGTTGAAATTAAATCCAACAATTTGTCGACTTTCTTATGAAGATTACGATTATGCTTATGGATTTCATTATTAGTTTTGACAAACTCATGGACAGCATTCACTAGCTTCTCTATCGCATCTAAGACCATAGTTAAATTAGTATTAGCTCCTTCCTTATTCAAAACTTCGGATAGTTGATTCCTCATATCTGCCGCAGATACGGATAGATTAGAAGAAAAAGATAAGTTACTTAACTGAACTTGCTCATTCACAGCGCCTGAATTTCCTGGTGCATCCCCACAAAGTGGACAGATTCAAGTATTCACAATATGCTGGATTTGTTGCTTCGACACATTAACACATGAAGCGTGGAAAAACTCACTGCATTGACCTGAACATTTAATCTTAGGCTGCTTTCCATATATATTCTCATCACAAATAGTACAGATACCGGCTGTTCCTTGTTTTGTCTTTCTTTTCTTCAACTTTGCCATACTCGTAGAGAGAGCAAGCAGGCATGCGACCTGCACCTCTGGCCACCTGGCGAATAATCATAATAATAATAACAAAAAATACAAATATTGAACAAATGTGATAGTTTATTCATCAGATTAACTGAACTGGCGATTTGGCGAACGGACTGCGAGGACACTTTGAAAAATATTGTAAGGTTTGCCAATAAGCAAATGAACATGAAAAAAAAAAGATAATCATTTTAAAAACATTGTCTAGGTTGAAATTGGCTTAAATGGCCATTCACTGCTCCAATTATCTTATAACTTCTTTATTAAGTTCCTGGTCCCATAATCTACTGTTTTGTGAAGACTGTTGGAAAAGGAATGGGCATGACTGTTTATGAGAGAACATTTCCTTTTGTTATAAGCCCATTTTAAAATGTGTAAACCCTGTAGTTATTATGTAGATTCACTTCTCTTTGTTCAGTAAAAGTTTCTTTTTGTTACACCAAAAACTAGCGTTGAAGGTATCCCATAGCTAAAGCGTCTCGTGAAAAATCGCAGGTGAGAATTCAAAAACACATGGCGCCTCTTATATGCACGAGAACGTTTGTTGTTACAGAGAAGGAGTTTAATTTTAAGAAGCTATTGATAATTAATCGTAAAAGTATTTTGTAAAATAGTATTTTGTATATTATTTTTCCACTTTAGCAATAAGTGATATTTATTTTTATTTTCGCTGATGCTACAATAAATGAAATAAATAAAATAAAACAAAACCAATTAAATTTTAATAAACAGAACTATTAATTAATAAAATAAACTTAAGTAATAAATAAAGAAAAATAATACACAAATTAATAAAATAATATGAGCAAAATAACAATGAAATATATATAATAAATTCAATAAAGACTATAAAATTAATTAATGAATATAATGTATAATAAATGAATAAAATGAAAACAAAATAAAAATTATAGAAAATAACAAATTAAAAGTTATATAAAATTAGCTTAATCAAATGTAATAAAATAAACAAAAAAATAATAAATAAAATTAAATAAATTAATAAAATAATAAATAAATAAATAAATAAATAAATAAATAAATAAATAAATAATTAAATAAATAAAATAAAAAAAATAAATACATAATTAATAATAAATTTTAAACCCTAGTATAATACTCAAAGAAGAAATAATTCTAATCTGAAGATATTCATCAAACAAATCATGAATACAAAGGAGAACGGGAAACAAATACAATTCGCGGAATTCTTCCTTCACTTTTCTCCTTTGTATTCACACTATCTTCACAAACTCATGCATGCACCCATTGCAGTCATGAGAGAAAGGCATGCACTGAACACGTGGCTTGGTCATTTCCGAGTTGTTAGTAGCTTTAAAATCAAACTGACCTAGATATCCGCTTGAAGCGAAAAGCAGCTTGAAATTCCTAGCGCTATACGCAAATCGCGCATATCAGCTTGGTGTTTATGATAGCTTGAGCTTGAAAAATCACACTCAAAACGCTCAAAGCTTCAAAATTCACGCTCCAAGCGAGCTATGGGAACGCACCTTAATTATGAAATTCTTCTAAAATGGAATTATAAAATCATCACCTTAGAAATCAATGCAAGACTAGACAATTCTTTTAATGATTAATATGAATGTTACAGCGAAGCAAACCTCGCTGTAACAAAGATAAACCTTGTTGGCAACAGAGGGCGCCACCGGAGAAGGAGAAACAGAAGGCGGGATGTTCAAATAAGAAAAATAGAGGAGCGCCGTTGAAAAGGAAGAGAGCGGAAGGCGACGGGACACGTGGTCTGGAGAGGAAAAAGACGAGTAGTTGGCGAGCGACGGGAGACGAGGTTGCAGATTGGAATCAAGGAGGCTTCTTACGGAGAAGGGCTGCATATCGTGATAACCGAAGTAATGGGACTTCGAAAACGACAAGCGCCGATAAGGCTAAGGCAGCACGGAATGTGGACGCATTCGTTCACGGGGAAAGGAAGCCGATAACGGAGAACGCCCGACCACGCCGGCATAACCTAACAGAGAGGTTGCTAAATGAGCGGCAGGAGATTCCGCATCAGCCTACAGCGAGACTCCCTTTGAATTGCTTGACCAGACTGGAGCTAAAATTTTGGAAGGAACATGGTGCCATATCCGGAGATTCACGAGTGGTCGTATTACAGCACGAACGTTGGGTAGGAGCCTTCCCACGAGGACTAAACGCCTTCGCAGAAGAGAGGGTCGGCGTCCTACGAATAAGCAACTAAGAAGGCTTCAATTGAATTTGTGAGTACTGTATTTTATTACTAATCTGCAGCAGGAGTGCTAAGCCACGCACGATAAGTTTGTTCCGTACGAACGGAATGATGTATTTGTCACTACTAGTCGCCATGTTGTATGTTTCAAGGCAGACTTTTATTTAAGACTTATTTAAGGCGTACTACGGAAGCTATTAATCTTTACCCTATTTCTTAAAAGCTGAATTAAATGTAAGAGTGAGAGATAATGCTTTATTGCAAACTTGTGTTGTGCGTTGTATGTGTATAAACATAAGAAGGGTTAAAGTCGTTCCGACTCCCGTTCAGGGATTATTGTTACAATTTAACATTACGCCAAAATTATCCTAGTTTGTGCTCGGAAACGGGTGTAGAGTGGCTTAATCTAATTGTGCCTAACGATAATGTTAACAAAGTGCAACAGTGTCAGTTATAACTCTTTTCCGTTATTACTGGTTGTTTTATATTTTATGAACTGCTGAACTTTTTGAAATGGATTACGGACTTTGAGTGTTTTTGTGTTATTATGCAGTTTATTTTATAAGACGTTATTGTAAAAACAAATTACATCAGGGTTGTAGTTAAAATCCGAAGCAGGTTATCTTTTATTTATTTATGGACTGTGGACATTATGAATTAATTCTAGCTAATTCAAGCGCAGGAATGTGGCCTGATTTTATTAGTGTTAACTAGCATGATTTATGCAAATGAGTTATGTCAATTTATCATCTAAGCATATTATTCAAAGTAATATGACTATATTATGAGCTATGACTTATCTTTGTTTGTATTGATTTAAAAAAATTCCCACTTTGAGATTAAGTGGTTTTATGTGAATCTTTTTACGTTAAGAATTTGTTTTGATAATTCAGACAAGCTAAATCATTTATTTTGTATTTATTCAACTTTTTCTATTACTTATTATTTTGTTGGTTATTTATTAAAATTTGCAATTTTGATTGGTTCCCTGACTAAATTGTAGGTCTGTCTTTGTTTTACTCTGCTCACGTTTGCTATTTCCACTGCGTTCGTAATTGGAACGTGACAATGAAGACTAGAAAACAATTTATTAAGAATTAATACAAGATGCATACGCAAAAAGTTTAATAATTAAAGCAAATAAAAATGATGTGACAGAAAAATAATACATAGAGCATGAAGTACATTACGTGAACGATCCCTTTTCTGGGACGTTCCTTTCTTCTTAGCTTTTCTCTTTCATCTGTGGCTTGGTCCGTTATTTCTACTAACTTTTTTCGAAGGCGTTTAATTTAGCGCTTCATTTTCGCATTGAATAAGTTTCGGACCGTTGCTGCTAGGGCACGCAAAACCAGAAGGACTAAATTTCGATTCGAGTTCGCCTCCTTACTTCCTTCCTTCATGGCTAGAGCATTCACATACTTGCGAGTGCATACGCGTGATTCGTTGTCACCAGCTGCGAGAGCTTGAAATGCTCTACTCGCGCCGATCTACTGGCAAAAGATATTTCTCGCTCTCGCATAGCGTCTCGCATACGATCCTCTTCCACGTGATTGGGAATGACCAATCACAACAAAGGGTTGGCACACGTGTTTAAATGTTGTGTTGGTTCACGTGGTTTAAATGCTGTGTAGGTACACGTGTTTCGAACAACAAACCTGATCATCAAAATAGATTCAATACCAACCCATGAAATAATGAAAATAATGAATTTAAAAGAAATTCGCGAAAGAAATAAACATGAAAGGGTAGCAGCTCGCCAAAGTGCGATTGCTAAAAAAGAAAAATTAATCGAAGAGGTGACGCTAAATGGGATCAGAGGCTACAAACCCATCGTGATCGACGACTAGTCGAATCTTTATGGGATGAGATCGCTTTTATTTCGACAAAATTCTAATATCTGGTGTCAGCGTTCATGATAGTCCCGGACTCCTCTTGCCATCCTTGAAGCAAATTGGGAAGCCTCGCCTTCAAATGCCAACATGGCCGGAAGTGAGTGTTGGAGATGCAAAACTCATGTCTAAACATGCGGAAAATTTATTTTAGTTATTTCATATGCCGTCCATGGGGTGATAGGTTTCTTTATTCGTGAACTTTACCTTTTTTTACTTATTTGCATTTCTTAGAACATGGTTTCACTTTCAGTTTTGTGTCATACATCTTTCAGACACGTTTTTCCATTTCAGCTAGTTCCTTTTAATTTATGCTTGCTTTTCAACGTAAGAGGAAAGCCACTGAGGATAATGGTAACTTACGACTTCGGGTTTCTAGAAACTGTCTGCAATGTTATTGTTCAATACATAACTGAAATGAAAAATTCGCCCATTGCCTTTAAAACTCATCTTAAAAAGTGGAATTTTTTTTTTCGCCAACTGATGGTGCCACATTCAAAACGAGAGCTGTCTTCTTTTTAGAGTCCAGCGGAAAAACTCGGCATGAAGAAAAATGAGTTTGACGCAGTGCCAGAAAAAAACGGTGAAGAATAATGAATGAACTTTTGAAAGAAGAAGGAAATAGAAAGAAAATGTAACCATAGTCTGAACTGACGTTTCTTCACCCCTGGTTGTATGGGTGTCGGTGGCTTGAGTGGTTACATGATTCCCTCTGGTGCTCGAGGACGCGGGTTCGATACCGGCTGAGAACGACGAGGATTTTCTCAGGGCAAAAAATCTGAGATCACACACTTCCTTCGGAAAGGAAGAAAAGCCGTTGATCCCATATAGTCGTTTCCTGGCTGCACGTTAAAGAACCCTTGTGGTGCAATATTTGTGGCTCCTATAATGCTGTCCTCAAATGACTGTGGCAGTTCAAATGGACGTTAAACACCAAACAAACCATTCACCCCTGGCTGTGGCTTTAGTTCGAAAGATTTTTTTCATTTGTTCTTTTTTTCTGTATATAAACATTCAGATATTGCAAAATTTCATCAAAAACCAGCCCGGGCAACGCCAGGTATATCAGCTAGTATTTTTATGAAAATAATGAAAATGATGAAAATAATGAGACGAGCCATCTCCATTGCTCATTGGTGAACACATATTCATTACAATTAATTTGTATACTGCAGTTTGAGGAAGTATTTATAATATGTAATGCTTCCACAAACTGCAGTGTACTAATGTACTGATACTTATTAATATCTGATAATTCAGCTAGTTTGTATTTCAGAAAAATAAAACAGCTAGTATATAGAATTTTTTTTTAATTTATGGATCTTAGAACATATATCTATGGACTGTGATGATAGCATCTCACAACCAATCCTTGAAAGTAATGAAAATGATGCTGACATTTCACTAGCTTCATTCAGTAGTTCAGCAACCTCGCCATCACCATCAACCAGCCATTCGGCAACCACATTCTCACCACAATGTCAAGCAAAGGCTCAAAAGAGAAAGAGGCAAAAAAAACGGTACATCAGAATTTATAGTCCAACAAATATCTACAAATATCTTTTTATAGCATTAACAAGAATGTGTGTGCATTAATCCTACATAATCTGCAATTAATTTCATTTCAACAGACATATCATAATTATTCTTTGCCATGCTTATAATAAATGATGGCCATCATCAACCCATTTCAATAAATAAATGTATAATCATATTTTTTCATAGCCTGTCACACTTAATTTTGTGAAATATTGTTCATACTGTATATTTAATTAATGTTTTTTTTTTCTTTACAGAGAATTATCACAGCCTAGTGATCAGGCTGGGAAATTTGTCACTTATATGGCAACGTTGATCAGGCAAGTGCCATCTTCAAAACAGAGAGCCTGTGAGGCTAAGATCCTTGAAATTGTAAATAATTTCATTGATTCAAATATTGAAAAATAAACACAATTTTTTTTTATGTCTCTAAGTTGCCTGTTTTCATGTGTTATTATTAATATGTAACTACTCCATCCAATTAATATGCTGACATATGCAGTTTTAAATTTGGTTTAATGTTTATATTTTTACAAAAGAATATCTATACACATAATATAAAGTTTAATTCAAGAAAAGCATTACTAAATTTTCACAATTATTGCAATTTACATCTGGATGAAAAGATATTAAAAGGTGGAACAGATTTAATATTTGAAATAGATTACATAAAGATATATAAATGAAATTGATTTACATGCCAATCAAATGATGAATTAAATTTTTAAGTGATTTGGTGACTTCGCTTTTGATGACTTATATTGGCCTGATGACACCGGGTATTTTCCACTGCCATGGGACTTCCCCTTCTTCTGATGCAAAATACGTAGCAAATTTGTTCCTGACATTTGCTACTTCCTCACTGAAATTTCTTGCAGCTGTTCTTGGAATTGCTTGAAAGGCACCTGGCTGACTTGCTTCGACATCATCATGCCAAGAACCAACCTGGATGTTACCAAGCGAATCTGTTACATCAGCAAAGCCGGGTGGGCAATATACATAATCGTGGTTTTTCTTCTCTTCAACCATTAAGAAATTATGTAGAATAATTGCCACCTTCACTATGAAATCAGCGTTTTCCGGTTTCAGAAGTATGGGATGCCAGAAAATTCGCCACCTCGCTACCAATATGCCAAAAGCATTTTCATTGCACTTCCTACAGAAGAATATAACGTGATACGATAACAAGGTAAAGAAAAAAATATAAAGCAAGAAGAAACCTTTATGCTAAGGTTTTTACCTTGCCCTGCTGAGACGATAATTGAAAACACGATTGGTCGCTTCATCACCAACCAATATGTGAGGAAGCGTAACGTCTGTGCCAGGTATTGTTGACAGGTCAGGTAATTGCAGTTTTCTCTCCTGCAGATGTTGTCCTAAGATGGAACATTTAAAGACTCCTTCATCAGAAGTGGATCCATATGCACCAACATCAACTGCTATAAAATTATAATCTGGATCCACTATTGCCATTAGGACAATGGAATTTGTTGCCTAACAAAACATAAAAAATAAAAGTAAATTTTACAAATTGTGAAAGTTAAAACTAAATTACATAATTGGTTCGTATATAACCTATTCATTGAAATTGACTTTTAAAAAATCAAATTTATTCACCTTATAATTGTGATAGAGTAAACCACTTTTCTCTGGCTGTTGAATTAAAACGTGTTTTCCATCAACAGCACCACAACATAGTGGGAAATTCCATAGATTATGGAAGCCAAATGCTTTACACCATCTATTTGTATCAGGACTCTGTGAATAAAAATAATGAAAAGAAAGTGACAGACTAGAATGTTAATCAAATGAAATAATAAAGATTTTAAAGTAACTGCTACCAAACCTACAGGTACGTATAATGGCTGCAATATCTGCCATATTTTTGGACAAGTTTCCTTTATAATACAATGAATGGTTGATATTTCCATACGAAATGCATATGCTAGGCTTGGGAAACTTCACCAGTTACAAGGTATCAAGAGAAATATTAGAAATAAAGAAAACAATTAAAAACAGTAAACATTCAATCTCTGTTATTCAAAACAAATATTAGAACTTTGAAAGATGTTATAGATTATATATAATAATATATCAATTAAATTTAACGCTGCATATTTATTAAGTTCATAATACATGCATTTCACGAGATGATTTTAAAAGAAATCCTTATAGTGTATATGCTTCAGGATTAAATCGCACTCTATTATGCATGTAACAAAATTCATTATAATTTTGTGATAGGCTATAACTTTGTATTCTTAATACCAAATATAATCATGCAAAGCACGCTCAACAATATAATGGTGATGCACGAATTAAAACACTTAGATGTTTTTCATGAAATAATCAGTAGTAGAAAATTAAATTTAAGTTTGCTGCACATTTAACAAAATTATAATATTTATTTATTTATTTATTTATTATTTTTTGGATTAGAAAAATACAGTTCCATTAGTGCCCAACGAGGCCAGTATGGTGATAAACCAACAAGATAAGCCAAGTGGGCACGGTTCTGACTAATATAAAGAAACAAAAATTGGTTATTAAATAGATTAGATAATCAAACTGGTTACAATAAACCAAAACAAGCCAAATTAAACCGAACAAAACCAGCAGAGAGGCCAAAAATCGGATACAAAAAACGGTAATATATTAATTTAAAACTGACACTTGCTGACAATGACCGCAACCACACGAGAGACCAAATAAGGGCTCCTATAGGGCCATATACATAATAATCGATTACAAAAACATCAAATAAACTGTGTAATCTAGGACGGAGCTTGAATTAAAGTGGACATTCAGAAAAAACATTGACAGGATACTAACAAGTTGAAAAGATACTAATAAGAAACCTTCGTATTTATTGATATAAGAACAAAAAGTTCATAAAGCTCTTCAAAACGAAGGGTAAGGAACAATCGAACGTATCGCCGGGGGCAGAAAAGCCCAACATTTTATGCCGATGTGGGAAACACTTCTGTTGCGATAGTTTAGTTGTGATACTGGAACCCATATCTCTTTAATAAAACGAGTATTATGGTTATGGCTGTCAAGGTTATGCCAAATCTTTATAGGGGTTGTAAGCAATAACAGAGAGTTAATTGATTTGCAAATAAATGAACATACGGACAGAAAATAAAGTATATGAAGACCGTGGATATATAATAAGTATCCGCAAAGAAGGAAAATAATGGGACACAGAGGAAGATCGTGGTAGATGCAATAGAGTGCGAAGAAACCATTTTTGTAATTTTGATATACGAGTAAGATTAAACGTTGAGGTAGAGCCCTAGAGCATTACACCGAAGCATAACGTTGAGTGTATCCATGAAAAGTAAAGCAAAAGTAGGATATTAGGGGGAAGAAAGTGAAGTCTGGAAAAAATGCCTTGTTTTTAGTTAAGCTTCGATAATAATGTATCAAGCGTCCCATGACAAGTCTGGAGATAGAGTAAGGCCGAGATATATAAACGTAGTTGTGGTGGGATTATTATACCATAATACAGGGTCTTTATAATTAAAGTTATATTTTGATATGGCCATAAAAAAAAACTACTGGACCAAAAGCTATAATACTTGGTAATATTATACAAGAGGGCATGGGAAGTTCATACCCACCAAAGAAAAAAAATTAGTTCAAAAGGTCACCACCAGCATGGAATGGCACTCTATGCAATATTCGTATACGAAATTAGACACGAAGACACAGGTTAACAAGTCTTTAATCGTTACTAAAAATAATTTTAGTCATGTAACTAATTTTAGTAATGATTAAAGACTTGTTAATCTGTGTCTTCATGTCTAATTTCGTATACGAATATTGCATAGAGC
>JAHWFO010068981.1:782417-812221 GCA_023313115.1 Rhysida immarginata | reverse complement strand
AAAATCTGTGATAATATTACATGAAATAAACTAAAAAAGAGCGATGCAAGCAGAGCAGAATGAGTAAAAATGCTTGTGGAGGGTGGGGGGGGGGGGGTGTGTGGATGCATCGAAACTCATCACGCATGTGATCTAGTATATTTAATAGAAATGTGGAGTTTCTCGAATTGCAGATTGTAGGCGTCATTCATAATATTCATCCTATCTCATATTAGCTGCTCGATGCGAAGATAAAGGTGCTTAACATGTAGCATTTCTCCACGATGCGAAGCGAGTTCATCATGTCGGCTCTTCGAAGTTTCTCTGAACTTGGAGTGGAAATCTGAAACTGAAACCTTTTTTTCCTTTTGTCGCTTCTGATTGGTCGGAGGAATTCGAGAATTAGCCGCTAATTCTAAAAATGGCGTCAGTGTCAAGTCCAATGACGTATATTAAAGATAGACTCCGAATCCTATTGTTAACAGCGGCAAAAAGTGAAGCAAATTGAGCCATGATAGTTCTGGGCAGGAGTGAGCCGTGGAGTAATTAGCTGTCTGGCTGCTTTGTTTTTGAAGATTTTGGGCCCGAGGAATTATTAATTCAAAACCATTATTCAGAGTTGTTCTGCGTAGAACTGTACAAACAAACAAGAAAAAGGATCAGGAATCATTTTCCACAAAAATAAATGAAAAATACGTAACTAAAATGAAAATACGTTACTGAAAGACAATCGAAACGAAATTGAAACTGAAATCATGATCGAAAAATTGTTTATAAAATATAATAAAATACTTCAAATACAAAGTAAACGAAAAGATAAACTTATCAGTCTGTGATCGGCGTGTGAAAGAATTATTAATCAGCTACTCTCGTGTTTAGCCATGTGTTTTGCATCATCTTCACTCAACTTTCAGCCATGACAGTTCTGGGCATGGAGCTTCCTAATTTGCTTCAAGTTGCAACAATGGGATTCGGAGTCTATCTTTAATATACGTCATTGGTCAAGTCCCTTTATTATCGTCCTATATGGATTGGATCTTGTGGCCTCATGAAGCTGACAATATTCCAATTACCAACACCAGATGGCGCGACAGTCAGTTTTCCTCTCCGACGGCGCTACCTGTATTCTTTATATCTTGGTGTCATCTTTTGCCAGCAAGGAGAAACATTAAGAGTTCTCTTGAAATGTCCTTTCGGAATAAAGTTACGGATTTTTTAATCGAAAAATAAGCTTTACATTTTACTTTTAAGGGATATTCACGTAAATTTTTCTTGGAGCATTATATATATTATAATGATTTGACGCCGAAAACTGAGATCATCCCAATGGAATAATTTTTAGGATGGCTGTACAGGTGTGCATAATACTGTTTTTATTATTTTTATGTTGTTTAGATTTAAATAAAAACATTAATATTGATTAATATTAAATTAAAGGTTATGCACATTTTTTATGATCGAATTGGTACCCCTCTTCGTGCTTTTACTCGAACTGTTTTGTCGAAAATATTTTTTGAGCGAAATGTTTTTATTATTTTTATGCCGAAAAGCTAACTTACACATTTAAGGTTTGGCCACAATTTAATCTGTTAACATATCTGGAGCTACGGGATAAGACTACATTTATCACATATTCATAAACTGTTAATTTCCTTGATTAAAATACAGACAAGCTTCCTATAAATAAATAAATAAATAAATATTATATAAATATATTTATTTAAAATCCTTCAAAAAGATCCTTTAAAATACATGAGCGTTTTCTGATGCCAATTTAAACTGCAAATGCATTAAAACCAAAATCAAAAGAAAAAAGAAAAAAAGTGAACCATAAATCAAATTCATAAAATGAAATTTGGGCGCGTTCGACGTGTGCTCACTAACCAACCTAATGACCACTCTATAATGTAGTTGTACGACGCACTTTTTTTTTGCATTCAAGCATTTCTTGGAAGCAGTTGTGTTGCTTTCAGGTGAAGTGGGTTCATGCATATTGTTGGGTAGTGGAAGAAAGAACTTGAGAGTGCAATAATACACATACACACTACTTTAACAATTAAATCTTTGTATGGCTAAATGTGCTCAAATTTTTTCTTTTTCGTGGTTTATTTTGAAAGAAACAAGATCTAGCATTTTCTTGTTTTGCAATCATCAATAGTAGCTTTAGATGAGTAACATAGTTCGGACTAGTGTGAATATGTGAGTTACATGTTCGTGTACTTCCCTTGTTGGGACGAGCAGTGAAAAAAGTGTAGTATGTTTTGTGTGTGCCATGAAAATAGGAAAGAATACGAAAGTGGGATGTTAACCTCACCAGTGCTACTATTAGTGATATGCCTACTGCTCAAAAAAAAAACAAACAAAAAAAAACAAAACATTGTAGCGTCTGCCTGCATATAAAAAGCACAAATCGATCATTACACAGTAGATATTGCAGTGGTAATTACACCAGAAATCAATTATTATTATACCTGTTTGCTGTTGAATTGAAACTCTAAACTGTCGTATTGCTGCATATCAAGCTCTACCCTAGGGTCATTTGGTGTGCGCATGAAACTCCTTGTAGTGCGATCACTCTCGATGATGAATTTGTTTGTGCGCGATGTCACACGTGCCCGTTATCATTCTTTAGATAGAGTTGAACCCTGAAAAAACATGGCGTAAGTGATGGCTGAAATGTAGCTCTTCTCATCACGTCTGTTATAAGTTTGTTTTTTTTCCTCACCTTACCTCACTATTTTTAAAATACAACCTAGGTATTTATTTATTTATTTATTTATTTATTATTATTATTATTATTATTATTATTATTATTATTATTATTATTATTTGCATACTTGGATGACCTGAATAAGTAAAATCATCCTTTTTAACCTCAGACGGAGACGAATTAGGGTAACCCTGTGTCTTTGGGCGAGGACATGCCCTCCTTATTGGAGGATGAGACCTTCTCAAATACGGGTCAACTCACCCAAACCTCTCATCAGTTCAAGCTTTAACATTAAAAATAGCCCATATCAGGAAAAGAAAGGCGTACACTTCTTAGGATAACCATTTTTCCTCACCGAACCAAGACTCTTCCTTCAAGGAACTAATATCTCTAAAAACTAAATTGACAGTAGACCCAGATGCGAGTCAATGATCTCCAACAACCAATCCAAAAAAATTTAAGGACAACATCTCAAATCCCAAAGACAATACTAATATAACAACTTCAACACATGATGAAAAAAATTCAACACTGCAAATAACACCATCTAAAGAGTCCACCAACTAAAACCATCAGAATTCAACACAAGCTAATAACAATCTTTTACCACAACACCATATCTCAGACTTAATAACAATGGAAGCTAAAATATGGATTTACGTCTCTTCTGTTTACAATATTTTCCCTTATACAGGGTGATTCAGTCAATTTCTGACCATTTCAGTGCTATGATTTATTGACCCATTAATGTTTACAAACTTAGTATTTCAGTATGGTATTTTAGGCAGTTCGGAGTTTTTATTCCCGTGGAAAAGTCTTGATGAGATGCTCAATGTGGCCATCACGAACATTTTGAACTGCTCGCAGCTGAATGATGAAGTTGTTCAGAACTCTATCCAGGATTTCTGCATCTACAAGGGTGCAGCAGTCTACGATGCTTTGTCACAGCTGGTCTAGGGCTCTTGGTGCTGTAGTGAACACACTGTCTTTAAAAAACCACCAGAGATAAAAATCACATGGGTTTAGGTCAGGACTCGTAGGGGGCCAAAGAAAGCCACCTCCGAATCGATCTGGAAACCTGTTTGAAATGACACGATTTCCGAATTTCTGATTGAGAAAGTCTAGCACTTCATTAGTGGTGTGAGGCCTAGCCCCATCCTGTTGAAACCATTGATGTCGAAAGAACGGACCAATGATGCCATTGATGTTGAAGCGGTATACGCCTCCTTCGCAGCTCGGGGATGAAGAAGGTTTCCAACATGTTAAGGTTTCCAACATGTTAAGGTAAGGGTTTCCAACTCGTTAAGGTAAGGTTTCCAACATGTATACGATCTGAAGCCTGTATACATGTTACGGTGCCCTCAAAAAAGAACGGACCAATGATGCCTCTTCTGGAAATCGCGCACCAAGCCATAACCTTTCGTGGATGAAGAGGTGACTTATGGTGCTGGGAACCCCCAAAAACGAACGTTGTGTTTATTAACGTCACCTGACAGATGGAAGAAGGTTTCATTTGACACCCACAGGTTGTCCACAATGTCCTGAGTGGCTTCCATTTCTGCTCCAAACTCCATTGCAAATTGTTTTCGCTTCTGTCTTCCAGTGTCTGTTAACTCCTGATAAACATGGATCTTATACAGGAACAGGTGTAATTCCTTTCTCAAAATTCGCCATGTCATGGTATACGACAGCCCTTCTTCAATGGATAGGCGGCGAACAGATTTTTTGGTAGGGGAATCGACCAACCTTGTGCAAACATTTTCGACAACTTTGGCCGTTCGAACACAAGCTTCGCTCTTGCCTTTTTTCTTGCCTTTAACACATCCAGTGGCACGAAATTGCTTGACAAAATCCATGATTGCTTGCCTGCCTGGTGCGTCTCGACACTTATACTCCTTCTGGAACTTTTTTGCACGGTTACAGGTGATTTTGTCTCGAAATACCATTCGACAACCTTGCGTTTCTGCTCTGTTGATAAAGCGGGCGCCATTTTTCAACAATACGATTTTCATGCAGCACCGTTGCAACAATACAAACTCCAACTATTTAGAAATTTGATATGACGCTCATATTCTTTCAATTGTTTATCCCTAATGCACATCATTCGAATGAAATGGTCAGAAGTTGACTGAATCACCTGGTACTTTCTCTGATATTCTATGCTTGACTTTTAGGATCAGTATCTACATTCAACAAATTTAAATCAGGCCTCTTACTTGTTAATTTAACACCATGAACCAAGTATTACAGTTCACAATACCTTACATCAGCACCATGCACGATTGCTGGGGTCCCATCGTCGGTATCAAAAGAGGACTACAAGAAAAAATGTACCATAGGTCAGCATATTACTTATAGCAGAAAAGCCCTCCCAAAATTTGGAGGTGCAAACTACCTCAAATTAATTATATTTTTGAATATTCAGCATATACCCAACAAAATCTACTTCAATAAAATAGCATACGAAAAATCACCACACATCCCCCGCCTTCTACAATAGCATACGAAAACCGCCATCGACTGCCATTGCCTAGGGCATTCATCAAAAATGTGTTAAGACCAAGGGACCTGCCCAAAATGTACCATCCAACACATGAAAACACTGAATGCAAGGATCAGGCTCGGAAAATCTATTAATTGTGGAGTCAACTCTCTGATATAACGAAGGTTGCCCTACATGTATCAGCGAGTTAGCTATCAAAAGGAAAATATACACCGACAATATCCCATACAAAGAGGCAAAACAATTATACTCTGTCCAACGAAAGTTTGACAGGGCGTGTCCCGTTAAATTTTAGCTTTCAATTGTTTAGGCATTGTTGCAAAATAAAATTAACAATGTCCGACAATTGAAATTGAAAATTTAATTGGACACGCCCATTCAAACTTTAGTTGGATAGAATATAACCCTAATTAATCCGCCACAGCAATTCTAACCAACCTGATCATATGCTCAAATTACTGCAAACAAAATGCCTATACACACTACACTGAACTCCTCCTCATGGGCCCCCATCGCTCCCCCATCCAGTGCCCCATTACCCAGACGAGTGACTTATGCTCTTCTTTTAATTTCAAAGCAATGTCACTTGTCGCTACCGAATTCAAGCAGTTGTCAACATAAAAATTTCTTCTTAACGTCTTGGCTGCTAACAGGTCGTATTCGTGTCCGTAATCATCTGCCGTCCTTCTTAAGGCCATCATTGCTGTAAAGGGGGAGCATACACTTCCAAATGAGTATTCTCTCTTTCGGTATTCTTCAGGTTCCGAGCTCAAATCGTCTCCTGGCCACCAGAAAAAATCTTAAAAAGTCATGTTCATTTTCAGGCACACAGACTTGATGGAACATACTCTATGAGAGCAATGGCCTCGTGTCTGAATCCCCTTTAGGACACCCATCAGTGTGTTCATCATGTCCTTGAATCAGCACATCGTTGAGAGAGATCCCTTTGTATTTGGCAGAGCAGTCGAAAACAATTCTTATTTTGCAAGGCTTCTTCGGATAATAGACACCATGGTGGGGAACGTATCAGACTCTTTCCTCTTGTGGTTTATTTGGAGCTTCTTCCGCGTAGCCCTTCACCAGCAAGTCGTCTATGAAGTTGGCATAGTCTTAATGCAACCTTGCATTCTTCATCAGCTTCCTTTTCAACAGATTGACACGACGCAAGGCCAAATCTCGATTATTTGGCAGCTCCTCGCTTCTTTCCTTAAATAGAAGCGGGATGAAATAATGTCCATTCTCTTGCCTACAATTGCCATTAAAATTGTTAATGAAATGCTTGTCTTGCTGAGAGAGCCTATCTGATTCTTCAGTCGCTATTCCATTCGTCTCCTTGTTGACCCATCTAACAACTTGCTTCTCAAGTTCGCAGTCCAACTTGGTACAGAGTACTTTGGCGACTTGACTCATGTTACTTATTGGTCCATGGACTGTCCAACCCAATCTTGTCCTTATAGCAAATGGTTCTCCATTACAACTTCTAATGACATCAAGCAGTTCCATGGCAGTCGTCATATTGTTGCTAATGAGCAACCCAATCTTGTCATCTATTTGCGGGATATCAATTTCTTTCAAGTGGCTCCACATGGCGATGTCATCTCGCGAAATGATATCATTATCGTCGACTGGAAGCTCTATCTGTGTGTAAATTTCTGGCAACTTTAACCACCCGTTCTTATAGTAGTCTGCGACCTTCGAGGCCATTTAGCTCGTCGGTGGTGAAAGGACTTTCCTTCTTCTCCATAGTCGTCATAACCAGGTTTTTCTTTGTACCTTTGGCGCCCAAATGCATCTTTAGGTCCTCAGAGCAGAAAGTGTGCGAGCTCCCGCTATCCAAGAATGCGTAATTGGGTACCATCTTCTTGGTTCCCCTTGCTCGTACCATCACGGGAATAATAGCTATTGACACCTTCGATTTTCCAGCCCCGGTCTTCTTATGCGCCTCGACGAACCCATTCTTGATACTTGCGTTAATTTCTTGCTTCTTCTTTGGGTCTTCGTCAAAGTGAAGTAAAATAGAATGAGCCTGTTGACAAGTAGAACATTTAACATTTTATTGACACTTTGTAGCTGTATGACCTTTCTTTAGGCAGGCAAAGCAAAGGCCTTCCTTTTTGGCGAATGTCCTTCGTTCTGAGACGGTCATTGTCTTGAATTTTTCACAATTCTCCAGTCCATGTACTTCTTCGCATAAAACGCAAATGTCATCTGCACTTATCTTGGTTGCAAAGTTAGAGCCTTTCTTTTGCTTTGGATTTCGGCTTTCATCTACCTTCTTTTTCTTTGGCTTCAGCTCCAATATATTGCCATAAATTGGATGCATTAGTTCGGCAGCGGCTTGATAAACAAAGTCTACAACATGAGCGAAGGTGAGTCGTTGGGCTCTAACCTCCGTCGTTTCATAGGCAAGCTTCCTAAATCCCATCGTAAGATCGAATGGCAACTTTTCGATAATCATCTTCATATTTGTAGAATGCTCAAAGTCGACAAGCTCTTCAATGCTTTCCATAGCATTCTTACATTCGATCAAACTGAGAGCACAGCGATGTAAAGACTGCCCATCTCCTTGGCTGATATTCGGCCATTCGACTGCCTTCTTAATATATGCTGTAGCAATTTTATGCCCATTTCCATAAAGCTGCTTTAGCCTCTTTTTGGCTTCCGTGTAGGCAGTAGATGATTTCATGGTTTGGTAAGGGCGAACGAGGCTCTTTACATCTCCTCTTGTATACTGTTCAAGATAATAAAGTCGTTGCTTGCTGTCATTTACATTTGCCTCAATCATATTTTCAAAAGCTTTCATAAACGAGGCATATTCCAATGGATTACCGTCAAAGGGATTAATTTCTTGCTTTGGAAGCGATGCTAGTGTTGTTGCTCAGTCAGCAATTTTATCATGGCAGTTTGCTGTCTCGTGAGTTCGATTGTCTTCTCATCTACGCTGGATGAACATGTGGTCGAGTTGTTGTCCTCAAGGTCATCATCATCTGTCTCATTTTATCGTTCATTTTCGCTCACCCATCTGAGAGTGTTCTCCTCGAACAAGAGAAATTCTTCGAGTTTCTTTTCATGTCTCTCATTTAGATCAGTCACCTGTTGCTCGTCTCCTAGCTCCTTAACAAGGGCCTCTTGTAGCTCTCAACATGGCGATTATAGTCTTATAGCTTGGCCTTGACATGGGCAACCTTTTCAGGATCTTTCATCCACTTGTTGACCATTTTCATGGCAGACGTGACAGATGCCAAACAGCCTCTTCGTCAATTCTTCATTGTCGACAACTGTTTGCTCTTATCGTCCATTTTCTGGTCAGTAGATGAGCTTTCTCCTTTTTTGCTTCTCATCATCAACATGTATGAGTGTCTTTTAGGCATTTTTTTATTCTTTAAGAACTTCTACCGATTATTCGAGATGCACCAAGACTCGAGATTATTGTAAAATGCTATGTGACTGCCAAAATGATCACATTTAAAGTAGGGATTTCTTGTGTGACATGCGTACGATGCAAATAAAATAATGGGTGTTGTTACTGTTGAAAGTTTGATTTAATCTTCTAATTAATGATGAATATTTACATTCGATATAAAACTGATGAAATTTCAAGATTCTGTGAGATACATTTGAATTAGTTTGTACGATTTTCTGCAACCCAGAAAATAATAAAATTAATCTTAATACCCATAAAATAGAAATAATTCTTAATAATTTCTAAAATAATTACTTACACAACATTTGCCCACTTCGCCATAGTATCGTTCGACTAAAAGTGCTTAATTCTTAACAAAAATTATCTTAACAATAGAGAGACATTCGTCTCGAGAACTCGATATACTGTGAGCAAAATCATTGTTGCATATGGTGATAACACACATTATTCCACACATTGTTTCTCCGGCACTATGGTAAACTCGTTCAGCTATACACAACATTCCAACACGAACCGGGGAGAACTGTTAGAGGGCCATCCATTAGGAACATTTTAAAAGATTTTTTTTTTCGTTTTTTCTATATGAATTTTTACTGTTTTAATTCTAAGCTTTTTACTGTATATTCCCATTCAGATATTGCAAACTTTCATCAAAAAAGAGCCCGAGTAATGCTGGGTATATCAGCTAGTTCCTATTATATGGGAGTCTCTGATGAAATAATCATTGTAAATTCACGTCTCTTTACATAGCAGTCTCAGAAGTTTTTTCTAAATATAATCCTCATTAAGTGTCTCTACCAAAAAATGTCTCCTTAAATTACTTATCCTTAAACAAAAGTTCTGTAAATCATTTGCCATAATCCTGTGAAACTCTCCATAAAACTATATGAAGAAATAGTATAAACTGTCCATTATCACTACTACCTATAAAGTTCCGTAAAGCACTAGGGATCTCGCTATAATATCATAAAACACATAGGAGATAAAATACCACTCCTCCTCATAAAGTTTATAACTCTGGCTTCCCCACTTCCACTGCATTTTGACTAGAAAGAACCAGATCAACTGAATCTGCACTGTGACTTAAGACAGCTGCACCCTGATCTTAAGACAACTACACTTTCATACCAGCCTTCAACATACCAAACTGCCTAAATACCTTTGGCATGGTTATCCTGAGTAAGCTCATCTGAACACGTGTTTCTATAAGGAGTGTTCAAAAAGAAATGAGCCGGAGGCCTAAGAACAGAAACCAGTACCTGTATGTCAGAAGTATTGGCCCTGGCTGTTGAGGCACTTGTCCCATCGCGACACAAGGCGGTGAATGGTTGTCTCGTAAAATTCCTGGGGCTGCGTTGTGAACCAGTTCTGCCTGTACTGCTTGACGTCGTCATCCGAGGTGAATCGTTTGCCCCTCAGAGCCTATTTTTAGGGGACCAAAAATGGCATAATCGCAGGGAGAGAGAACTGGACTGTATGGAGGGTGACCGAGAACCTCCCACTTGAATTTCTGCAAGAGTACAGTGATTGTGATGGCCGTATGAGGTCTTGCATTGTCGTGGAGCAGAATGGCTGGGTGAGGTTGCCTGGTCTTTTCGATTTGATTTGCTTGGAGGGATAGTTAAGGATGGCAAGTAATGCTGGGGATTCACTGTTGTCCCGTGTTGCAGGAAGTCTATCAAAAGGGGGCCGTCTTGGTCAAAGAAGAACATCAGCATAACCTTTCCTGCACTTGGGTGGATTGCCTTGGAGTTTTTTGGTGGTGGTGACCCTGGATGCCTCCACTGGAGACTTCGTCGTTTCGATTCCGGTTCGAAGTGATGACGACAAGACTCATCTCCAGCCACCACTCGTGCCAGGTACTCATTCCTTTCCCTGGAATAGCGCTGCAGATGATCAAGACTGTGGACCATTTGACATGCTTCCTGTTGTGGTTGAAGACTGTGGGGCACCCATTGGGCACACACTTTGCGCCAGTTCAGTCTTTTCGTTATGATGGTGTGTACACCTCCGACACTCAATCCGACCTCAGCGGCTACAGCTTTCACTGTAACTTAGCGGTCCTGGATAATGAGTCCATCAACCAGCTGGTTGATGTCATCGTTAATGAGGTTTGAGTTCCAGACCGTGCATCATTGGCTAACGATACCCGTCCTTCCCTGAATCGCTTGTGCCACGCCTTGACCCTTGCAAGGGACATGCAGCGTTCACCATACACTTGTGACATATTCGATGAATGTCCGTTCCCCCTATTCCTTCTGGCTGTCAGAAAACGAACAACACCTCTTTGCTTTTCTTTTGACGCCTCCATTTCACTTATAATGCGAATGACCGTTGGACGATTGACGCTTGCTTCTGCTTTCTTTGTTTAGTAACGTGACTTCCTTTGTATACTTACTTCCTCTAGCGGCTGGCTGTGAACTTCTGCGCTCTTATCGGAACCACTCTTTGTTCAAAACAAAACAGGAAACAGTTTTTCATACTATCTGAATCCCACGGCAGCAAACATGGCTAATAAAAGAAACAATTTAACTCTGATTTTTTAGCTCAAAGTTTTAGAACACGTAGAAAATGGTGAAAAGAAAAGCTTTGAGCTATCTCAAACAACTTTATCAACTTTCTTCAAAGATTAAGAAAAAATAAGTGATTTTCATTCTTATATTACAGCAGATGATAACACTAGCTCACGAATTAACTGATGCAGATATTTTGGAAAATGTGATACAGCTTCAAGACTTAAATCTTGATGATTCTTTATCTCATGATGAAAGTTACGTGACATTTTGACATTTGCTGTTGTTTCTAATAGGGAGAGCAAGTCTGATGTAATTCCTGGATGCCCCTCAATCACCCGACTCATATTGGTTCCGAACATCTCGATTCGGGACTTCATGTATCGTTCCAACAGAGAGATAGAATAAAATCTCTGTGTATAAATCCAGTGTTTATAACATTTCTAAGATGTTATATTGTTGAGTTCCTGACTGTTCCAGACTGTTACACTATCATTTCCCAAAAGAAAGAAAGGTCCGTGAAAAATAGATTTCTTTCGTTGAGATTAACAAGTGTTGTGATATTAATGCTATAAATAATATAACAGTATAAAATGTCCTAATATTGATATCTTTCTACAAAGTCACATAATAACTTAAAAGATACAAATGATCATCCGGTCAATGTCACTAGTATGTGTATTACACAGTTCCAATGTTTGGAACCAGCAGTCCCCATTCATATGCTCTCGGAACCCTTGTTGTGCAGATGTCAGGTATGACGCAATCACTTCCACTTCCTATAAACAACTTTGTCAGCACAATTTCAACTTTAGAACCAAAATCGATCTAAAGAAAATGTACCAGATTCCATTATAGGTAAAAATGACAACATTAAAGCACACATTTTGCAATAACTGCTTGCAAAAGTTTAATGCAAAAAAAGCATACAGCTGTATTGTCATATTTTGGAAATAATTTTTTTTGTTCGCTTTTATATTTTTTTTATTTTAATCTCTGTTATAATGAATTTTCGTTCTACAACAAGCTAATTTTTTTTGGTCCCTAGCTGTTCGTTATAACGAGGTTCTATATATACATGGGTAGGCCTAAAATTGAATATGAAGAAAAATAAATAGGAATGTTCAACATCTTTGCAATGAAAAAACAAATTATGAATAATAGCATTAAATTAGACGAAATAAAAAGTTATGTGGATCTTGGACAGGAAATCATTATGGGTTAAAGAATATGTATGAAATAACAGACAAATCAGAATAGGATGGAGCAATTTTTGAAAAAAAATTTGTTTAATCCTTAAAAGTAACCTGCCCTTATGCCTGAATAGGAAAGTCTTCAATCAGCATGTGTTAACAGTCCTCATTTCCAGAGCAGTAACATGCCACTAAATAGCAGAACTATCCAATGATTACAAATCTTCCAAAGAAGCATGGAACAGACAAAAACAGACCACTTGGATTTGAGAACAAATGAAAGTAATACAACTTTGACTCAGAATATTAGAATTAAGTAAAAAATCAGTTGAGTAAGTAATTTATTTTTCTTAGGTAATTGTTTAGAGGAGATATACATTCATCTGTGGATTGATAAACATTAAATGTGTTAAGATGATGATGATTATTCAATAACATCCAATATAATTCCCATAAATTGAAAGATAAGTCTGTGAATGTAAGTTGTGCTAGTATTGTTAAACTTTTATTATTATTACTGTAAAATCTCATCAGCTCCTTCCTGTAGGCATGACTAATGCTAGTGACCACGACTCCACTGATGCGAGTGAGATTTGCGATATCTTTGCCATCCATTTTGCCAATGTTTCAAAGCCTTACAATAATTCCGGTCATCTCTCCCTCCATGGAAATGTTGACGAGCCCATTATTCGCAATTCTCTCTCTACTGTGACTATCTCAGCTGAGGATGTTCTCTGAAGTGTTCGTAGAATCAGGTTCAAGCGATCCTCCTCTACTACCGACATTTCCCTCTTTCATTTATAAAGGCCTTGCCCCTCATCTTGTGGCTCCTCTTCAACATATTTTCAGTCTTTGTCTACAAAATGGCCAATATCCTTCCATCTGGAAGAGCACGATCATTGTTCCTATCTACAAATCTGGACTTGCTACATTACTCAAGAACTATCGTCCAATCTCTCTTCTTCCCGTCATGGCAAAAATTTTTGATCGCATTCTTTATAAATATCTGCTTCAGCATATTTTGCCCTCTCTTCCTACCTACCAACATGGTTTTCTTCCTGGGAGGTCCGTGGTTACCAATCTGGTTAGCTTCACAGAGGTGCCATGAGTTCCTACGAGCAACAGAACCAGACTGACGCCATTTACTTTGACCTTTCCAAAGCTTTTGACACCGTTCAACATGATCGTTTAATTCATAAATTGAAACTCCTTGGTGTCAGAGACAATTTTCTGGCACTCCTGAATTCCTACATTTCCAACAGACACAATGTGGTTTGCATCAACGGTCACTGCTCACGTCCCTTTTGTCCTACCTCTGGTGTCCCTCAAGGCTCTGTTCTCGGTCCTCTTCTCTTCAGTGTTTATACCTATGACCTTCATAATCGTATCATGGATTCGGGTATTCTCATGTATGCTGATGACACTAATCTCTTTCGTACCATCACTTGCCCTCAGGATGTTTTGCGTCTTCAATGCGACATTAATCGATTGGAAGCTTGGTGTCAGGAGAATGGGCTTAATATTAATGGTCTCAAATGTGTGCATATTGCCTTTACCAATAAAACGAATCCCAAATTTTTAAATTTGTCTATTTAGCTTCTTATTTTAAATCAATTTTACATTTTGAGTCAAATTTTATTTTGTTGTGTGTGTTAGAGTCACTTATTTGGTTATTATCCTTTTGTTAATTTGCAGGATTTGTTAATCTTTTGTTTTGTGCACCTCTTACTATATCATGCTGTTAATAGCTGGGATGACTGTAAAGAATTACACGAGGCATTGCTTCGTGTACACCAATGGGCTAATAATAACGGTCTTGAATTGAACCCTCAAAAATCTTTCATACTTTCGTTTGGACGGTCCGTAACTCCGTTTTTATATAATTATCATGTTAACAATGTCGATCTCTCTAGGACTAACACTGTTAGAGATCTGGGTGTGACACTGGCCGACAATTGCTCTTTCGTTAGCCACATGAACCAGATATATTTGGACATCTCTAGACGTATTGGGATGATAAAGAGATCTATACACTTCTTCTCTAGTCCAAGCACTTTGAGTATTTTATTTAAAGCTTTTGTTTGTCCCAAAATTCTATATTGCGCTTGGATATGGTTCGGCGGCAATCTTCAGGTCCTGAACAAAATCCAACGCAAATGTGTCAGTTTTAATAACTTTGTGGCAACTCGTTTGAAAAATTTCAATTCTCTATCTTACCAATATAAAGATTTTAACTTAAACCGCATTATAAGTAACAATCTTTTTAATATTTTATTAAGTGTCTTCCATCACAGAATTGCGGTATCTTCTTTACGCTCCGATTTTAATTTTCTCTCATTCAAGGCGACTCATAGAGGTTATATTATTAAACCTGCTATTCGTTGGAATTCGCACATTGCTCGGATCAATCCTATTAATAAATTAATTAAAAATTACTACGAGAATTTTAAGGACGTTAACTTATTTGACTCTAATGATCTTCTTATTTACTTATTCTCTTAAATTTATTTTCTTTTTACTATTTTTTTGTGTTTTGTCTGACTTGGCCGGTGTTCGGTATCATTATTTTATATGTTTTATACGTATCATTAACCCCGCTTTGGGCTTCGGCCTGTTGGGGGGGCAACATAGGGCCTCATCTTCCGGTTTCTCCGGTCGAGTGTATCCCTGTTGTTGCTACATTATTATTATTATTATTATTATTATTATTATTATTATTATTATTATTGTAGCAACAATGGGGGAAATAACCCACAATAAGAAACAAAACAAAAACAAACAAAGAAAAAAAAAATAAAAAAAAATAAATAAATAAATAAATAAATAAATAAATAAATAAATAAATAAAAATAAAAATAAAAAAAAAAAGAGAAAAAAAAAAAGACAACTACCAACAAAAAAGAATAGAACACTAAGAAAATAAATGCATGTGCAGACTATCAGCAGAAGATAAATCTATATGTTAAAATGATCATCGTAATTCTGGATTAATTTATTAACAGGGTTGAGCTTAGAAATATGTGATTTCCATTTGATAGCGGGGTTGATGACAAATCCCCTAAGAGTCCTTCTAATAGAATGAAAATTGAAGTCTGGAAATAAAGACAACACAGTAATCCTGTGGAAAAATAGGCTAAGCAAAATATTGAATAAAGATATACTAACAATGCGCTTTATGTTAAACTCAACGAAATTATAAAAGGACGGATTAAAATTAGTTAAAAATCTAGCTAAAAAGGAATTCAGACTGGAACACTTGCGTTGAATTCTGCCGAGAATTTGAAAATTGCCTCCAAACCAGATCCACGCACAATAATGTAATTTTTGGAATTATAAACGCCTTAAATAAAATGTAAAAAGTCCTAGCGTCTGAAAAGAAGTGCTCAGATCTCTTAATCAATCCTAGATGACGAGAAATATCAAGGTATATTGAATTCATGTGCATACCAAAGGAAAAATTATTATTATTATTGGATATGGTACAGTACTCCAACGCAGAAGATGCTCTTTCTGTATAATAAATTGATTAACTTTAAGCGTTTCTTTTTGGCGAAGTTTCCTACGTTTAAAGTGAATGATCATTTTCACAAAACTTTTGATATTTTTAATATAATAAAAAATGTCTTCTTTAATATTTTTATGGGGATTTTACACAACCGCATAAGAGTCAGATACATCTCCACTTTTCTTCAGTATCGTTCAGTTCGCCCTTTTCGTACTAATAAAAACTTAATTATGAAATACAAGTGGAGGACGCATGTTTCGGATGTCAATCCCTTGGTCAAATTATTAATTAATTTTTATAATAATCCTCAATTTTTAGACATTAATCTTGATATATATCAACATAGATATATTTTTTTGTAAAAATTCATGGTTTTGTATACATTTCTGTTCTCTTTGCTTGTAATTTAGATAAAATGTTATTAATCATTGTTTTTTTATAATTTTTTTTATCTAGTTCTACATCTTTGATTTCTGAGTTTTTTAATTTTGTAACTATGTGTACGTCTTTATTTTTGATTTTCTTTTTTTTTTCATTTGTTGCTAATGTGATTTTCATTAACCCCGTTTTTGGGCAGTCTGCCTGTAGGGGGACAACATGGGGCTTTCCCCTCCGAATTATCTGGTGGGGTTTTCCCTCACTGTTGTTACAAATATTAAAAATATTAAAAAAAATATTAAAATATTATTATTATTATTATTATTATTATTATTATTATTATTATTTAAAAGATTCTGTACGGGCAGGTGTTTGCACCTAGAATTCTTGAAAGGATCTTTATCTGGGTATCCGGTTCAAATAGAAATAATAAAACTATTTTTAAACCGATAGATGGTATACACAGATTGCAAAGCAAGATCCTGCTTAATAAATCGAAAAACAACTCTTGTCCACAAAATTATTTAATCGACATATACGTATTTCGAACCCTTTGGGTTCATTATTCAATGTCAAAATGATAAAAAGTACAGTTCGTCATTACAATTTATAGTGGAACAGACTCCCAGCCCTCCAATCGCTGTTCACAAACAAAGTCCACAGCCAATGCAGGAACCGGAAGTCTCTTCTAACAATAACGCGGACCTAATAGAAATACCCAGGCCGACAAGTAAAGTAAAATAACATCAAAATCGAAGAATCGACCAAAAACCCCTTCCCAATTATACCAAAGAGAAAAATAAATTAACAACCAAGAACCTTCAATGATTTTATCAATGTTGAATCTCCGATGGGGCCTGCATCTCCGTTTAATAATAAATCTGGGTTCTTCTTAGCAATTTCCATTGATTCAAAAGCATCAAGCGCATTTCGATTCTTTACACTTCTAATTAACCTGCAATCCTTAAGTAGTACCTCGTGTCCCGTCTCAAGCATGTGCTTAGCTACTGCAGATTTTTCAGGGCGTCCGTATCTGGCATTGGCCTTGTGCTCTTTAAATCTTGTAAGAACATTCCTGCAAGTTGCCCCACGGTAGACCATCGGACATTTGCTACACGCTATTTCATATATAATAAATTGCAAAATCATAAATTGTTATATCCAGTATATCAGTAGTGCAGATTCAGATATGTTTAATGATAGGTGTAAACCTCTTTTTTGATTTTAATTTTCTTTTTAATGAATAAATTGAGCTGAGCTCTTCTCTTTTTGTTTGTTTTTCACCCGTTCATTTTCATTTATATGTATTGTCATTAACCCCGTTTTGGGCTAGTGCCTGTTGGGGGACAACATGGGATTTGGCCTCTAGTTTATCTGATTGTTTCTTTTCCTGCCTTGTTGTTACATTATTATAAATTATAAAGTATTTTTATTATTATTATTATTATTATTATTATTATTATTATTATTATAAGAAAGCAGGAGTCGATGATTCTTTAAAATTTTTAGAAAGAGGGTAGAATTTGGTTTAAGATTACATGATATCTGTTTACCACGACACATAGGGAAAGTCGTAGTCAGCCTGCAGGTGCCGCTCCGGGAGTTCGATAGATTCCATAACCCCTTCCCACCAAAAGTTGGGAGAGCGGTGTGAGATAAATTAGAAACGAAAGAAAATTCAACCTGTTTTCCTGCCTGATGCCGAGAGAGAGTTAACATTGTTTCTTAAATGAAGGGTTGAAAGACTCATGACTGCTTGCACACGAGGTAACTTTCTCCTGCAAAAATTTTCGAGGGACATATAAATGGAAGGGACATATTTATTTATTGTATCATGTAATCTTTTTAGTTGTCATGTAGCCTCATTTTAGATTTACTGGTTAACTCGAAAATCTGACAACTCAAATTTTTTTCAGGTTCACTTAAGATTCGAGTTATCGGGGTTCGACTCTTCATGCTATGCAAACACAAATGTAAAAGAAGAGATTAGAGCTAATAGAAATTTCAATGTAGGAGATTTATTTTTAAGAAAAAAGCACCTTTGATACATGCAGGAATGCATCGATTACTGCGATTTTCGATTTATTGCGGTTTATAATTTAATACCAAAATTTCAATTATTGCGCTCCAAGTCGAATTACTGCAGTCGCAAGATATAGCCCACTACTGAGTGAGCCTACATTTAGATCGAGTTGCCGCTCTCCAGTAGCACTCTTGTAAAGCTTCGGAAAAAAGAATGATAACAAATCTACAGCTATCAGGAAGAAACTTAGAAGATAAGTTTCATATTATAAATATGTATGAGGCAAACTTGACCAGAGCCAAAATTGTAGGAGAGTATGGTAAAAATGAATCAACTGTTTGCCATATTTTAAACCATGCTGCCAGTTATAAGTAATTAAGACAAAATGTTTCAACTTTGTCTGGGTCCTACACTCCACGAGAAACGAAAGTCGTTTTATCATTGAAATGGAAAAGATTATTATCAGCATAGAAAGAAGATTGTAACCAAGAGAGAATTTCCCTTAGTCAAATGATCATAAAAACAAAAGCATTGAATTTGTTTGAAACTTTAAAAAGAAAGCAATTAGGAAGCGAAAATTATTTGGAGTCAGTAGAGGAAAAAACATTCTGTGCAAATTCAGGGTGGTTGATTGCATGAAAAAGCAATCGGGACCTCTTATATAAAATATAATTCATAGATTTGAAAAGTACTTGGCAACAATCACCCATTTTACAACCACCAAAAGTTTCTTTTAAACGGACATTTAATTTTCAAGATATTCTGGTCCATGCTGCTATTACCAAACCACGCATTTCCACTAAGGGATGTTCTCCTTGCAATGCAAAGCGTTTTGGCATTTGTCTTTTTCTTAACCCTGCTACCTCCGTTTCCAGCAGTGCTTCCTCCTTTACTTTCAAGATTAACCAGAACCTGTTACATTGCAAAGTATGCCAGAAACAGTACGTTGGAGAGACGGGCAATATCATATGCTCCAGATTCGCTGGACATAAGTTCGACATCCTTAGCAATGCGGACATCCCTGTTTCCCCGGCCATTCTTTACAGGCCATCAGCCTTTATATTCTTCGTAGTAACTTCCATAACAAAAAAGAAAGAAAGCAATTCGAGTCTTTTCTTTTTTGGAAATTTAATTCCCTTATCCCTAATGGCATTAACCTTAGCAACGGCACCATTCCCTCATTACCTTTCCCATATTCCTCTTCAACTTCAGCTATTCCCTAATTTGTCGTAGGCTCTCTGGACCCTTTTCTTTTTCTTTATCTTTTCTCAGTTATTTCTTCTTTTTTAACGTTCTTTCATATTTTTCTACTTCTATGTTCATTTTGTGTCCGTCCCTGTACTCTTTTTTTTTTGTAGGCTTTCTATACTCTTTTATTTTAGTGCGTTACTATTTTACAGGGTGACTAGCGACCGGGAATTGTCAAAAAATTTTGTAACCGGGAATAGTCAGGGAATCATAAAATTTGAACAATGTCAATAATATTCTATCAGAATAGCCCCCTTTTTTTTTGCCTTATATGATCAGGAAAAATCAAGGACAATTCAGGGAATTTTACAATATCGTTTTGCTAGACACCCTATCATTCCTAAACTTTTTTATATTTTAATTTTGTATGTGTTATCCTATTGCATATTTCTCGCCACCCTCTTATTACCTCCTGTTTGTCCTCCTTCCTGTCCTATCCCAACAGGGATTCAAATTCATCTCCTGTCCTCCCATTGGTACTCTTCTAGTTTTTCAGCCAATAGCGTCTTATGCCAACTATATATAAAGTTGTCGTTTAGTACTCTTTTCATAACTCCAGGATAATTCTCTAATATTCTAATTATTCTTTTTGCTTTGATAAAGGATAGTCTCTTTAGGAAACATCAGCTTTTTATTTTATTTTTATTTTATTTATTATTTATTAATTATTTTGTCAATTATTATTTATTTTTTATTTTTATGTTATAACTATTATCCATTTTACAAAGAAATGAGTTTACATTTTTTCATGTACTTTGAAATTTGCCCTGATATACATATTTTATGAAATTTGATACTGCAGTAATTTTTTCCTTTAGGAATACTTAATTTTTAATTTTACTATGTAAGGAATTTTTATAAAACTATTATTTACGGTAATTATTTTCAGGGGCATAACGAGGATTTTACATGGGGGGGGGGGGGGGGAGAAGAATAGCTTTTAGTAGAAACAAAGAAAAACAAATGATCTTAAACAGATCAGGGAAATAAAAGAGGGCTCCTCTGAACCCCCCTCCCCCAATACATCCCCCTATAAAAAATTATAGTTTTGCCCCTGATTTTATCTAGTAATTTTTTACCCTGATCCATCTCTAAATAAATGATTATCTGTATCAGAGATAAGATTTTATATTTAATCTAAAAAAAAAAAAAGTAAAAAGACCAGCAAGATAATTTTAACATAAATTATCATTATTAATTCTGATTCTGTAAATATTTATTTTATTTTTGTCAAGTGTCGACATTTTATACAAGAATAAATGTTGCTATTCTATTTAATATTAAAACCATTTAGAATGTTTCCAAATGCACTTCTTTATTTTCAGGTCTTTTGTGACAAATTAGCATTACATTTTTGATCTGCAATAAATTTTTAACTCTTTTTTTGAAGTATACATTACACAAATGTATCTCAAACTCGTAAATAAAAACTTTTAATAAACAACATATTTAAATAAAGGAATTCAATGTACATTATGTAAAGAATAAGATGAGTTTAAAGTAATTCTTTACAGTGTAATTCATTTTTCCCAAACTTTAATAATTTTTTTTTAAATGACCTATTTGGATGTTAATTAAAAAAACTAAACCCCTATCCTTAATCTACAATTGAAAATATGAATAAACTTGCTCTGAAAAATTTATTATTGCATCTAGACTTTTGCATTTTCAGTTTTAACAAGCACTTGGAAGGCTTTCAGTATTAAGATACTTATATGTAATTTGATAATGTAATATATTTTTAAAATGCCATGCTTCATTATGAAATTAAACTATAGATAATTTAGAAGAATAACTTAATCCTTTCTTGTCAATCTTATTTGTTATAGCTAGAAAGTTTTAAGATAACCATTTACTTGATTTTTTCATAAAAAATTTATTTAAAGAAATATATTCAAAAGATTATTTAAATAAAACTTTCTTTCTTTATATATTAAAATAAAAAAAAAAAAATTAATTTCCTGTGGGAAAAAAATTATTTAAGATAATTAACAAGTTTTTTTCTATTCTGGCCTCCTTGTTGACCTGGCTGTTCTTCTCAGGGCTTAACAGGGACCCTCCAGGCGTGATTAAGCCAAAGCAGCTACCCACCTGTGTGGCTGTGGTGTTTGCAGTGAAAGTGGGCGTTTGTTAGTTGCCGGCATTGTTCAATTGCCAGAAGAAGAAAAGGGTAGAGCCTTAGATAGAAACCTGCTAAATTGTTTTATTCCGTAGAGGTTAACATCTACTGATGTGTAGCCATATTTATTATCAGTATAGGGAAATGAATGAAAATAGAATATCCTTACTTGCTTATAGGGCAATTTTCCCAAATGAAGGGAAAAATTCAAGCTCTGTTTGCATTACAGGTCACACTGATTGAGCTATAATAACCTAGTAAGCTCAATTTTTATTTCTTAAATTACCTATTTAATGAAGAATCTTTTTATAAAAATTATAAAATTTAACAATAACAATATAGTTTTCATTGGAATTTAATAAAAATGAAATTTTTGTTTTGTGCTTAATTGACACCTAAGTTTGTTTGTTTTTTTTTTTCTATAAAAGTATCCTAGGGATTTGTTATGATTTGAAAGGGATGAAAACTATATCTTATTGAATTTTTCCCCACTTTTCTAGATATGTAATTTACTAATAATTTTCTAATGTTTACAGTATCAAAATGAAGGAAACCTACATTATCACATTTAATTTCAGGTAAATACATTTTATATATATACAAAATTTCATTTTAACTACTGCATTTCAAATGGATATTTAATCCATATTAGTGTTTGAATTTTTTTTTATTTATTTAATCTCCATTCTTTGTTGTACCTTTATTTCTGAAGTACATCTTTATTTAAGATTAGTTAACATTTTTTAAAATTTGTTACAAATTTTGATTACTTTTTTATCCTTTATATTTATTTTTTTTCAAATTTTTAATTACAAAACTAGATAAGGATTTTCTCTCTATATTTTTGTTTGTATCTTCAAAACTTGATGTGCATTATTTAAGAAAATTGATATGCCTGTAAAAATGCTTTTCTTACTATCAAAGAAATAATTAACATATGGATGAATTAATTTTATAGTTTTCATTAAGGAAATTTTTCAAAGCTAGGAGAAAAATATTATGTAGAGAATAGAAAAACAAAAAAACAAAAAAAAAAACCTGTTTAGGATTCAATTAAAATCTTCTATTAATCTTGAAGAAAATCTACCACATGGCAGTTATGCTTCTTAAAAATAAAGCACAGCACAATGTCTTAACAGACAGGGTGGGCAGTTGAAAATTACAATTGATATTACACATATAATAATTGAGATTTTCTGTGTACATTCACATGATCAATGGGTATAATTTCTGCAATTAAAGAAGACACTTCATGAAATATAATTGCCCGTCTATTTGCTAAAACTGTTTCTTCTTCTTTTTACTTAACTAGTTTACAGCTTTTGAGTTTTACAGTTAACTCTGTACTAAGCACAGATACACTTCATGAAGACCTGAATACCATCAAAATGACTTTTTTGGGCTTTTTCGCTGTCTGATATTTTTTTTCTTGTTGTACTTCATTTGTGTTAGCATAGACACATCTATCAATTATTTTCTATGTAGATAATCGGGGTTCATGCCGTGGTTAACCTTAAATAGTGCTTATTTTGGAAATTCTTTTTTTATGGCCTTTTTTCAATGACTGCACTGCTGGATATGCTAAGTCTCGCATTGAGCACCTGTCTCCAAAACTAATGGACATACATGTCTCCTAAATGGAAAAATTAAGGGGGCTATGAACTCCCCATAAGCCGTCCAGTTTTCATGGAGATAGCTGGCATAGAAACAGAATTATTGGCGTATGTATTGCAAACAAACTTTGATGTCATCGCATTTCAAATTTTAGTTTTCTCGAAACGTATGCAGTCTATTAAAAAAATTCCAAGAACATTTTCTTATTTTATCCTTAGGAAACGATTCTCCATATAGCACCAATATTTAATTTACATATTGTATAAAAAATTAAAAAATATAAGTACAGTAGAATCTTGATAATTCGAATCTCAAGGGAAGTGCAAAATGCTTTGATTTATAGAGATCTGCAATTTATCGATGTTAAATAAAATAAAATTTGAATTATCGAGGTGTAAATTAAGAAGTGTACATTTACTTTTGTCTATTAGCGTGGATGATTATTCAATTTATACTAATTTGGTAGATTAGTAATTATAATTATTACGATTATGCATGTAAAACCAATCAGAACTGCTTAAAAAAAACTTATAAGAAGGTAGAGATAAACTGATATCAATTCAATTTATAGAGGTCATGATAGACAAATTCATTTTGTGGGTGAATTGATTTGCTTTCATTTTAATTTATAGAGGCTACCTTTCCTCAAAAAAGTTCAAATAATGGAGGTTTCAGTTACTTCAAATTATAGAGGTTTTAGCCCCGAGCGGAAGGAAAAACTGAAACTTTAAATTAGGGAAGCATCAGTTTATCAAGATTTGATTTTTCGAGGATCTACTGTAAATGCGTTATAAAATAAATGAATAGAAGAAAGCCTCTTGGGCTGAGGTTACTTCCAGTATGAAGAATCAGGAGACACAAAAATCCATTTGATCAGTGTGCCAATAAATGTCAACATTTTGTGGTCAAGTGGATTTTGTGTCTCCTAATTCTTCATACCTTATAAAATGTTTAAAATTTTCCTTATCTTTCTCTCTCTCTTTTAAACTTTGCCTTTAATAAACACATGCATTCATATAAGGTAGACTTGCCTGATAATACATAAATTAATTGTGGTAGAGGTGCTTAAAATTTTTTTTGAGGGGGTGCTTATTTTTTTTCATGAGACAAGTGTACAAACCCTTATGTTAAGCCTGTTTTCCATTCTCAACTTTTAGGCAAAAGACTTTTTGGGTCTTTTCTGACACACAAGTTTTCCAATTCACGACTTTTATGCCCACTGATCTGTTTTTAGGCGAGTTTTCAAGATCTGGCTGGGTTTGATTTTCAGGCATCTTTTTTCAAGCATAGCTAATCAGATTTATGGCCCCCCATCGAATCTCTGATGATTGACACGAGATGGCGCCACCAAAACGCAATCCCTCATTTAATGCGGGATTGCAACAGATCAAAACCCTCGCTTTTACTGCCCGGCCCGCCATCAGCCAGCAATTAAGGAGCTTTCAAGCCAAGAGAAGGGAATCAGGACCGATCACGCAGACTTTACTTCCCAGCGAGGTAAGTGCAGTTCATTTTAAGCGACACATTTTGCCCCCGACGAACTCACGCAAATGCTAACTATGCCGGTGATCAGGGTTCTGATTGCACAAGGTCAAACCCACCCTCCTCTTCTCTCAAAATTTCATGGCCCCTGAAACTAAAATGCCCGTTGACAAGACCCTTAACCCCAATACGCAAATTGCCCGGGTAGTGATCAAGCTTCCTCCATTTTGGAAGGCAAACCCAAACCTAAAGTTTGCACAATTAGAAGCTCAATTTGATATCGCAAATATTCACACAGACGGCACAAAATTTCACCACTGGTGGCTGCCATCAAATCCAGTGCCCTCGATTCAGTGCATGATATTATTTTGAACCCCCCAGAACATGACAATTACCAAGTTCTTAAAAAAAGAACCATTGAAATCTACTCCAAAAGCAAAGCATCCAAAATTAGAACGCTACTGCAAGGGCTGGAGTTAGGAGACCAAATGCCTTCCCACCTGTTATCCTGTGGGCGCGACCTGGTTGCCAACCACCTGAGTGACGATCTACTTAAATCCCTCTGGTTGGCGCGTCTCCTTTCTAACATACAAGCCATCCTTGAAATGAAAAACTTCTTCAATTGGCAACCATGGCTGATAAAATCCATGAATTGGCTCTTCTCCTGCAAATCAACGCTGCAGAGATGCAACCTATCCCGATCATGCCCCCGCTTCAGCAGCAGATCTCGGAGCTCGCCAGGCAAGTGGAGCTATTAAATGCTCGCTTGAACGAGCCACACAAGCTTTATTCACGGTCCTCCACTCGCTGTCTCAGGCTGAATCACTCACAATCCCGTAATCGGAGGAAAAAACAAACTCACAATACTATTATCATTTGCGTTTTGCTGATAAAGCGCGTAAATGTGCCCCCCCCCCCACCCAAGATTGCGCCAGACACCGAAAAACTGATTGGGCGGCCACTTGAGACCACAAGTAGCGAATGCCAGATATAGTGAATTTTGCTCGCCGAACCCGCATCCAAACTTCAATTCTTAATAGACTCTGTGTGGACGTACCAGTCTTACCTCGCAAAACTACGACCCACCGTCTCAACACACCAATGTGGTATTTTACGCCGTTAACGGAACAGAAATCCAGACACATGGCACCGGGTTGCTTAATATGAACCGCAATTTAAGACCTTCGTTCGCCTGGCAATTTATAGTAGTGGACATAACTCAGCCCATCGTCGGGACAGATTTTTTGAAGCACTTTAATCTCTTGATCTATGTGCATAACAACCATCTTGTCGACACCACGACACAGTTTTATTCAGCAGCCCACGTTACGCGCACCCCTACCACCATTATGCGTCTCTTGCTGCTCCCCGACCAACCACATATAATTTAATTCTGGCGGACTACCTCAGTATTATAATTTAATTCTGTCAACGTTGAAAGACTAATGGGAGGCAGGCACCTGGCTCACATCGAGAATTTTTTCTATCCAACCATCAGAAAGTTTGATGAACTCACAGATAAATAGTAATCATATATTAGAAATGAACTCCAAACATCAGGTATGATTTTTCCTTCCATTTTTCAATCGAAAAATCATTACCTGATGTTTGGAGTTCATCTCCAGTATATAATTATCATTTAGCTGACGCGTCTAATGTCGCCATAGGAGCAGTACCCAGGAGGACAATGCATACAAACCCCTGGCCTTCTCTCGTAAGCTAACGGTCGCCGAGCAAAAATACTGGACGTACGATCGTAAGCTGCTGGCCATTTACTCCATGGTCAAACACTTTCATCACGAGCTGGAAGTCCGTGCATTCCCAACCTATACAAACCACTGCCCCCTGACCTTTGCAGTAACAAAAAAAATCAGACACCTATTCGCCATGGCAACTCCGCCACCTTGATTTCATCGTGCAGTTCAGCACCGACATCAGACACGTCTCCGGCACCGACAACATGGTCGCCAACACCCTGTCCCGAGTCGCTGAACTGCACTTATCCCCCACTGATTACTCAGCCATCGCCCACGCCCAGGAAAACAACCTTTAATGACACTACATTTGAACTCTAATGACACCGCATTAATTTTACGACCCATCCAGCTGGACTCAGCACACAGCATTTATTGTGACACCTCTACCAACAAGGTGCGACCATACATTCCGACTGATTTCCGACGCCAGATCTTCAACACCATTCACAACCTGGCACACCCCGGCATGCGTGCCACCAAGCACTTCATCCAGGAACTTTTTGTGTGGCGAAACATAGCAAAAGACATCACGGCATGGGCCAGAAACTGTGTGGAGTGTCAGCGTTCCAAGATTCATTGGCACACGCATAGTCCCATTCAGCATTTCGCCCCCTTGAAACAGCGCTTCGACCGTGTACACATCATTCTCGTGGGCCCCCTTCCCCCCTCCGACGGGTACCACTACCTACTAACCTGCACGGACAGATAAACACACGGGCCCAAAGTGACTCCGCTCGGCAACATCAGCACTGAATTGGTTGCCCGCACCTTCATCTCTACCTGGGTCAAGTGCTTTGGCGTACCCAGGAACCTCACCATTGACCAAGGTCGCCAGTTACAGGCGCATCTGTTCACGACACTCCAATCCCGGCTTGGCATCCACCAGATCCATATGATGCCACCCCTCGTCAAATGGACTGGTGGAGCGTTTCCATCGCACACTGAAGCAGGTGTTGCACTGCCATAAACATTGCTGGATCGAGGCTCTTCCAATCGTGCTTTTCGGTATTCGTTCCGCATTCAAGGAGGATATCTAGGCCACATCCATGGAGGTGGTATACGGACAAACCCTCCGACTCCCTGGCGAATTCCTTCACCTTCCGAGCACCACCAACACCGACCCGGCGGAGTTTCTCTAGATGCTCCAGCAGACCATGGAGGCACTCCATCCTGCACCTACAACATCGATGCACAACTGCACAATCTGCTTCGTGCATTCTGCACTGGAGCACTGCACACGTGTTCGTGCAGAATGATACCATGAGGCCATCTCTCACCGCACCATACGACAGCCCCTTTAAAGTGATCAGACGGACTGACAACCAGTTCATCATAGAAATCCATGGCCGTCGATCAACTATCCATGTAAACCGCCTGAAGCCCGCATTCCTCCTTACAGAAACAGACAACTCCACCCCGCCCTCACTTCCACAACAAACAAGGCAACCAACCGAACCCACCAGGATCCCCCCCCCGAAGTAAAAACCTGCTCCGGCCATTGCGTCAAGTTCAATCCGAATTACCTATGATGTCCGTGCCACCGTTTCCTGGGAGGGGAGTACTATGGCACCCCGTTGATGATCGATATGAGATGCTGCCACCAAACGCAATCCTGTAATTGCGGGATTGCTACAGTTCGAAGACTTGCTTTCAGGTTCGACGGAACACATGCTTCTCTCTAGACAGCTGGTTAGGACACATCGCTGCTGCAATCACCACAATCAACAGACAATTGCGGATCTCTATCTCATTCTATATTCAATTATGTAAACTTATATTAATGTAATTAATTTGTAATACAATTAGTTTTGATATTTCTTAAATTGGAGTCAGATCAATATCAATCGTAAGATGCATTATTTCAACTAACCACTACAGGTTCAATCTAGGTCACTGTGTATTCTGAGTAGGGATCTTCACCAATTCAGATGGAGAATCACGACTGCCACAGCTGGTATTCAACAACATGGGTTTTCGTAAGTTTACTACCCTCACATGAATTTATTAAAAAATCGGTTTTAAAAATTTGGTAAATCATTTATTTACAAAGTAGAAAAGATAAAGCATAAATTCAAAGACTGCAAGTGATCATAGTGATTGATTTCCTCTTTTCCCTTGCCTTGAGAGAACGACAAGATCAACTTCTTCGGAGACCATGTTTTCCAAAGTGATTCGATCAATCAGATCAGACTAGAGTCGGGGTACCGCCTGAAAATCGCTAAATGGAAAATGACCTGATATCACTTTACAAGAGGCCCAAGAGTCATTTCACATTGCAGCTTAAAAGTCACTAAATGGAAAACAGGCTTTTGATTGAATAAACTGAATAAGATAAAGAAATGTCGATGCAGTTGAACCTCGATAAGTGGATAGCCTCGGGACTGGAAGAAAATATCTACTTATCCGGATTATCCACTTATCCAGAGTATAAACTTATCCAGAGTATGGATTTTTTTTTTTTAAAAAGTACACTGCTCAACACTAATTGATATAAACAGTGTTTAAGGTTTCATTTGGCAATATAAAGTTATCAGTTATTACAAAACAAAAGAATATTCTGCTTCTGCATTCGTATTTGTTGATTGATTTTTTTCAACCAGTGATCCCGCAAGTCTCCAGCCATCCATGCTTTTTGATTTGCCTCGTAGAGTAAATTAAGCAAACTAAATTCAGAAAATTAATGTGTTGCTGTGAAAGCTGGGTGTTTTCACAAAAGAATGCTGTGTACTAAATTCTGATTGACAATCGAACAGTGTAGTGTATAACTATTGGAATGGAATTTAAAGCATAGGTTCCATAATCTCACCCTTCATAAATTTATTCTAAAGGAAATACACTGAACTATACTACGATTGCCTTATATGAAAAAAGTGGATCGTCAGTTTCTTCAGCTATTCCTGGAATTCACACCCTCACTATAAAAAAAAACAACAACAAAAAAAAACAACGAGGTCTTTGCTGAATAGAGCAGCGGTAACCTCAAAAGAATCATGCCAACACCTCTCTATGTGTAGGGGGTGTTGCTAATTTCCAGCCAGGAAAAAGTAATCCATCGAAAGTTCTTCTTTCCACGTGCGAAGTATAGAAAAGAAGCCTGATGTACCTACAAAGGTTATCCACGTTAATGAAAGAAGAAAATTACCTCCTCTTAATAAATAGAATAATAGCTGAAACTGTGGATACCTTATATAAATAAAGGAAAAACAGAAAAACTACTCCACATAGATAAATTTTTACTGACTCAGATGTACATTTCGGATTTCAAAAATCCATCATCAGTGAGTGATTTACAGACAGGCAATATCCATATATACAGGGTGTTTCATAATTGGTGTCCCGTCTTTAGGTCCAAATAA
>JAHWFO010068981.1:707055-752417 GCA_023313115.1 Rhysida immarginata | reverse complement strand
TCCTCAATTGCCAAACCGTTTTTGATATTTATTCAATTTTAAATTCTTTATCCGATATCTTGTAATTTTTCAATTTTGTATATTTACTTTCCTTTCCATTTTTTATTAATACCTTAGTTTACGTTAACTCCGGATGAGTCTTCTTCTAGGTCCGCGTTTTCAATTTTGTTTGTGTTATGACATTTTTCCTTTATATTTCAATTAATTTTCCTCTCAAGGTTTCCTTATAATTTCATTGTTATTGGTTCCTTATCCAACCATTCTCCTTTCAATGTCGCCACTGTACAATTTATATTATTTACTATTTGTTATTTCTTCATCCAATCATGTTCACATTCTGTACCATATTTTCTGTATATAAAGACTTATGTCCTCTTGTGTGTATCCTTGATAAAGCCGGGAATAAATGGCGAAACTAGTCGGAAACTCTGTTCTCCCTTTGTTGTGTTGTAAAGTCTCTACCAATTTTATCAATAAGTGTGTGTATTCAAATATTGAAAATAATTGAAAATTAAATGCTATTATTCTAGAAAAAATTATGATCCTTTATTCATTATTTACGTAATTTAGCAAACAAGTATTACTTATTTATTTGACTTTAAAAATACATCAATAATAATTGCGAAATAACTGTAAATTGCAAGTCCGATTTTGCAGTGTAACCATAACAAATGATGTACTTGGCCTTCAGTTCATATTTCCCTTCTTCTAACAATATCCACATACAAAAAAATTGATAGTAAAACTATTTTTCTCCATCGTATATGATTTCTTCAACGCGATGGGTCACACGTTACCTTTCTCCGTTCGCCATCTTGAATTTCATGTGGCGACACCTATAGGGGCTGTTTTTCGCGGATAGGGTAAAATTTTTACTGGTTTTTTTTGAGATCTAAAAATGGGATCGCATTATACACGAGATCGCATTATAGTAGAATACTCACGGTGCTTTCAATGGTATCTTTTTCTTCATTGTCAGTCTTATTAAGTAGCAGAAGAATAGAGGTTAGGTTAGGACATTGGTTTCACAATATCCATCTGCCCCCTTCATATTTTCTACATTTTTTGATATAGAAGGTTAAAATTCTGAATGTATTTATTTTAGGCATGTCCTACTTCGCTATTTAGTTTGGTTTTGATTGATGCAATAGTGTCAGAGTTATGGGGAGGGGAGGGGGAATTAGAAGGGACAAAAGATCTACATGGTATTTAATTATGTAAAGGAGTGAAATTCGGTATGCATATTTCTCTATATTACTATGAAGTTTGGGACAAATTGTCCCATTAGGGTCAGCAGTCACTTGGTCTTTAGAACTGTGGCAACATATGTCATGTCATATGTCATTCGATCAGAAATGATGAGAAGCAAAAGAAGATAGAGCTCTTTTACACTTTATAAATAATACTTTCGAGAAAAATTAAGTTTTTGATTAAAGATATTGGAGGGTTAAAAAGTGCAGATAAAGGGGGTAAAAATAGATGACTTCAGGGTTTCTGTTACTTTCCTATACCCTTTTTGGAGGATTAGATTCTTGTTTAAAACTATATGGAAAAAGGTCCGACCACCCCATCATGGAAAAAGGTCCGACTCAGTGGAATTGTTGAAAAAAGGTCCGACTCAGTGGAATTTTTGAAAATCGACCTCCCCCAAGATAACGTCCTGGCTACGGCCCTGCTGTTGTTATGTGCTCCGTGTAGGGGAGTGTTATAAGTTTCCAAATACGGAAGCAACCAGGTATGATCCAGGGGAAATCAGCAAGACATGGATAGATAAAATTGATGTTTATTTAACAAGAATTCTATTGTTACAGATAATAAAGTCTCGCGACATGTTGACAAGGGTTGGTTTTTCAAAATGCACCTCAGGTCACAATTAAAAAAAGGTACTTAAAACCAAAGTTAACAGCTATCAAGCTCACTTTATTGTTCAGTGTTGCAAAAACAGTCAAAAGGAAGGCTTCCTATGCAAAGTCCCTTCCCAAACACTAATCTACGCTAAGATTTTAGGACAGATCAGCAAAAACCAGATGTCATAGAGCTCTCACCAACAGAACCAAAATTAATTCAGAATAGCCAGCACATGGAGGAGAGGAAAAGCAATCATACTATCTCTTGCCCCCCCAAGTGTCCACACAAGACACAGGAATCCCCAACCCCACAGAGGCTTATCAGCATTTGCGTAAGGTGGAGAGGTGTGTAAAGGAGGAAAGGTATGGCGACTACCATGGTTTCCAAATGAGCAAGGTACAATTTTATTCGATCACAATTACAGCAGAAACGGTTAACAAATGAGGCATTGCGGATACCAAGGGCGAACTCAACATTGGTTCAAATTTTTTTTATTTTATTTTTCGGCTTCCCAGACGTCAAAGAATAAGGTGGTATAGTTTTTTTGTTCAGTTGGCCCCTCCTAATCGTATAAAATAAAAGCTGAAAGTAAAGCATTCAACTTAGAGAGTGGTAAAGGAAAAAATTTCAAGCACAATTTTCTCGAAATCACAGTTTGTTGAGTTCGCTCTCCGTATCCGTAACACCTCAAATATTGATCAACGGGAATAGTGCAGCTTTCACCAGGGACTCAGCCTGGGCTACATGAATGACGCTGGAGGAACCGTTTGTGGTCTTTTGAGACCTTCTTGCTCGATGGAAAACGAAAAGGAACCTCCATCTAAAATGAAGTAATAACAAAATAATACTAATAAATGCTATAAAGAAGTTATATAATTTCTCTAAACTGGGGGGGCCGGCGGGGAATGAAAGGAACCTATTGGCCAAATTAGTCAAGTTCATTTTCACCGTCGTCGCAGCATCAACTGCTCACCTAAGCCACTATGGGAGTCACTTAGGAAAGGTTGAACTGAAGGCCAATCCCATATGAAGATTTGATGCAAAAATTGCTGCGATAAACCTAATTAGACCAAAACAGAAAAGGTAATGGTTAACAGAAAAAATAAAAGCGATACGGGGCCACAAAACATCACATACATTCACAATTAAGGGGGAAGGATTACGCTCGGTCTAACGAGAAATGGAGCTCATTTGCACGCCATGCATGATGGAGCCATTTATGTCGAGGAGGTCTTATTCTGGACAACCAGGGAGATCATTGGAAACTGGAAGCAAGACGTGCTGACGTCGAATATATTGCCGAGTGCACTGGACACACCAAAAATGAATGCTCCTTTTGGGCAACGAGGTGATGACGAAACTTCTGTGATGAAAGTTCTTGCTCTTGAGAGCTGTTTTCTTGGGAAAGGTCACAAAAGAACCAGTTCATGCGGCAAAATCACAATTATAGTTTGCAAAGATAATAATAAGAATCAATACTAGTGGAACAGTTCACTTATCTAGTAACGTCTGTTGATGAAAAACCATGGCTTTCTTCGTTATGCCAGGTAATTTTGAAAGTCTACCTCTATGCGTGGTTTGAAATAGAAACAACACCTTCAGCCACTGTCCGACACACGAACAAGGGCACAAATTCTTCCAGGCCAGGAAAGAAACTATCTGAAATTGAGCGTCTAAACTAAAGACCTAGACGTGTTTTCAACACTTCAATCCTTGTATCTAAGAGTTGGCATGGCAACAGGCATTCGAAAGACCAAGGACATCCGATTTCCTCAACCTTGTAGATTCCTTAGTACTGACGACATCGCTGGAACTCATCGGAGATTGCGCCCATACAATCCGAGTGAATCAATCTCAAATGCTTACCAAGCCCGCTCGAGTAGCATTCTGCTTGCTAAAATGAGAACATGTTCACAGGCCATTCGCCGACCCAAACCAACCAAAAACAAAGTCACAAATCCAACTTCATCACTCCGCAACCATGAACCGAATCTAAGCACGTAAAAAGCCATAAACAATCCCAAAAAATCCTTGTGCCCGCTAAACAATAACATCATCTTTGATAGGAAACCTCACAAAATAAATAATTTAAAATATAACACGACAAAACTATTAAATGATTGAGAACCCAAAGAAACAGAAAATGGGGACCTTTCATGGCGTCAAAACTATGCCCCCAAACTATCCACCATGATCTCAAAGCATCGCACTTTTCCTCCTCCAGTATCACTCAACCTTGAGAAAATTAATCATGTATCATCAAACCAAATAGCCCACAATAGTGGTCAATACACAGGGGTTCAGGGCAGGAAGAGTTCCCCCAATTCCTCGCAGGGGCAGAAATGTTCGCCCAAAAGATCATTTATTAGTTTTGTCGTGCATCAAACAACAAAACTACGTACGTGGTGCAGAAAGCGTCAAGTGAAACCTTTATTTTACAAGGGAGGACACATTAACCCTTGTTGCTCTACACGCCCAAAACATGCAAGTGAAGAGGAAAATATAAAGGGAGGCATTTAAAAATTAACCTGCCCTTTTTTCTTCAACTCAAACGTGAAGGGTCAGTGCCCCCAACCCCACGAGGAACACAACATCAGATATGTGCTATTGAATACAAGATTCAAATTTTAGAGGCAAATTTTGTAATACTCAAAGCCAAGTAGCACAAAACCTTTTACTTTTGGATACCATTGATAAGAGCAAGCTCTTTTCTTTAAGAATAATTTTGTTCCATTTTTTGGTCTTGCCCTTTAAGGCCAGAAAATTGCATTGGAAATTGTGCTTATTTATATAAAGGTGATAATGATGTGAATATGATGATTGGAAATTGTACATGCAGGAAATTCAAACTATTAGTTCTAGTGATACTGAATATCATGCAAACGATTTTTATTTGTGATTATTATGCCACAGTTAAATCCTATGTAATAAATTGAACTTGTATATATATTTTAACATTTTTATAATAATATCCTTTAAAAAATCCTTGCATTGGTCCATGGTGGTGTAGCCACTACCAATTTATGTTCTAAATGATTTGGTGCAAACCACTTCATTTAAGACATAAATTGATAACTCCATCGCCTAGGGGCCACGCCCAATAGCCATGCAAGGCCAGCCACGGGTGGGTTTCTTGCCAAGGTTCCCAAACTTAGGGTGGGTTTCTTTATGGATCCCAAGCCGAAGTGATAATTGTTCATAAAGTAAAATCATAGAATGGTTTTTGTTAATTTATTTAAGAAATAGAGATACAATGAGAACCAAATGGAACCAGTACGGCATACAACCGACAAGTAAGTTCCAGAGGGTCTATAAACAAAAAAAAAGAAATTACAAACAGAAATGAGACAATAAGAAATATCGACAACAGTAATTTAAAAAAAAATAATAAGAAGAAAAAAAAAATAAGCGTTCCAAATAAGAAGCACTTTAACATGCGATAAAATTTCGAAAAATTAGATAGAACTCTTAATTCAGATGGTAAATTACTCTCTTTACATAAGCTTATATGAGATACACGGCTGCAAGCATATTTATTTTTAGCCCTAGGGAGATAAATATTATGACCTGCCTAGTTGGATAATCATGAACTTCACTAATTACATGTAATTTAATTCTGATTGGAGTAGTTACTTGAATTAAAGAGTTATTTGCTTTAGATGTATAGACAAAAAGATAGAGTTGTACTTTATAAATCTGTTTACAGTTTAGTATATTATTTGGGACAAAGAGTGCAGAAACGGTCGTGCCATGAGGTAACTTTAGTAGTAGCCTGAGAAACCACTTTTGGAGTCGAATAATTCTAGCTAAGTTAGTAGCGGTGGTAGCATCCCAAAAAATACAACCAGAGGTTAAATTAGAGTGAATCAAAGAGTGGTATAATAGCTTTAAGATACAAAGAGGAAGATAACTATGACTAGTGATAAATCCTATATGATGGTTAAGCTTGGAATGAAGCCTAAATCCTAAGAGAGATCAGGCATTAATTCGATACCTAAATACGTAAAGGTATTCGTAGTATCAACGCAGACGGAATCAAAGAAAATTACCGGACCAGTTGGGACATTCAGCTTATTCCGATGAAAGAAAGGCATTACCTTCGTTTTATCAGTAAACCATTATTATTACTCCAGGAGGCTAAAGTTTCAGCATTTTGATTTAGGGTGCTGAAGTTCATCAGGGCTCATATTAGCATTTAATATAACCACATTATCGGTATATAGTATTATTTTACAGTTTGCCATAATTAAAGAAAGATCATTTATAAATAAGGCAAACAGAAGTAGTGACAAAATGGAGCCCTCAAGGAACTCCACAGCTTCTAACAATTGTATTGGAAATAAGGTCATTATAGCCCATATAATATTTTCTATCTAAAAGGAAACTAGCAATCCAGGTAAGGGGGCAATCTAAAAATATGGAATTGATAGCTAAGTTTCTCCAATAGGAGTGGAACAGGGACAGCATCAAAAGCTTTGGCAAAATCAACGAATAAGGCCATAACATAATTATTCATAAGCAATTGACCTGTGACATATTCGGTGAGTTCAAATAAGGTGGTGTCTGTATTTTGACCTGGCATAAAACCGTGCTGATTGGTGTGAATAAACTTATTTGAAAAAATATAAGATGATAAATGTTTATAAAACAATTTTTCAAATAACTTAGCAAAGAGAGATAATATAGCTACAGGTCTATAATTAGAATAGTGATCAGGATCTCCTTTCTTATATATGGGCACAATACGTGCTTAAATGATGAAGGATATGCGCCAGAAGACACAGTAAAATTGAAAATAACAGCAAGTGGAATGGCTATAACATCAGCAACAGACTTAAGCACGTCTGGTCAGAAGTCCAGCAGATTAAAAGTGGTTGGACTTTAAACAATTATTCACCTCAATTATTTCTTCAGGAGTAGTTGGTAGAACAAAAAAACTATGTGTAGAGTGGGGAGTAGGAAAACCAACCACATTATTGGATCTTGGTGTGATCGAACTACCAACAGGGAAATAAGGTATTTAAAAAATCGGTAAACCTAGTGGGATACAAATTGGTGGATCCATGAAAAGGGGACTTATTGGAGCATGAACCTTTACATAGTTTATTAATAGTATTCCATTTTTCCTTAGAAGTGGAAAGGCGATAAAAAAGCTTCTCATATACTGGACTTTGGCAATCTTAATACGATTTTTAACAAAGTTCTAATATGTTTTAAATTTTCTGCTCATCAAAGACGAAGGAAACTTACGAGATCGCAAATGCAAGTTTATTTTTTTTTTCACTTAATTAAAATCAGTAAGTCATTGGTAATCCAGGGATGCCGACAAGGGATTTTCGACCCACCGCCAGGTTCGGATTTAACCAGTGTGAAATATCGATCCCACCCCAACCTAAGAGGAGCCAGAAAGGACTGAGTTAAATCATCAATATATGATGGAAAGATTAGAATAGATTCCCAGTCGGTCATGGCCAAAAAAGAGTGAAACATATATATACGAGCAGCTGAAAATGACCTAAATGAGCTCGAGTTCGTAAGAAAGTACCACTAGAATTTAATGGATAGATGAGCAGAAGAGGAAAATGATCACTAAAACAGACATCAGGAGAATTACTGAGTAAAGGTGCAGTCACGGTTGAGAAACAACCATCAATGGAAGAATAAGAGTGAAGATGAGGGGTAAAATGAGTATAGTATAGGTGTTCTGAACAAGCCCAGCTCTACTAGTAACATCTAGAAGACGGCCCTAGCATCCCCTCTATACTATTAATTAAACTGAGATTTTGCACAACATCATTTGAAACTTTGTTCAACACCTACATCAAGTTTCATCAGGATCCAAAGTGGTACCAAAATAATAGTTACACCACAGAATAACACAGAATGGATAGTTCGCTGTTTCCCATGCTAAGCGATGGTAGTGAGCAGATGGTGGCGTCCTCCGACGGATGGGTGGAACCTGCCAGCTGTTTAACTTTTTCTCAGCGAACCTGGCCTAATCAGGCAGTAGTAGCTATGTCAGTTCCATATAACACATTACAAAATTTAAACACATACAACTGAAATTCTATTACAGATAAATTGCTCATCTTTTTTTTATTTTTCTTCAGATGCACTTTATTACTAGTATATCCCTTCAAATTTTAAAATTAAATGAGAAAATATAATAAAAAAATGATTTTCCACAGGTGTTGTCAAAGGAGGGGGTCAGTGTGAAATCATGACTATAAAAAATGCTTATAAGAAATTTTCTATTATCGATATAAAATTCAAACTGCATTTGTTGAATTCTTGAAAGCTTCATAAATAATTGCAAATAAATTATATACCCCAAATTTATTAATAATCAATGATATTCGAAATTTTAGAAAGATTGTGTATCTGGAATGGAGAAATTTAGCAACATCTAAAATTACGAATTTATTAAAAAACTCTAGGGCACAGTTGAACCATTTAATGATTGAATTATATTAAAATGATTCATTTTATTTATGTTTTAATTTTTTTTTTCATAAATTATATTTTATTCATAAGTTATTTCACAAAAATTAAAACTATTGCTATGGAGATTGTTTCTTGATGACTTCATTAGAGATTGTTCCCTATCAGAATACAAGGAAGTTAGATAAGGCCACCTCATTGCTTTATCAAAGGGCTGGCTGATAAAGAGATTAAAATCCTATTATGTGATTTTCTAGCAATTGCCATGCAGGTGTGACCCATTTAACAAATTACATGTATCTTCGAAAAAAAAAAGTAAAAATATTGCACATCCAGTTATATAAAAAATCGTTAAAAAAAACCCAGAGATATTAAAAAAATTTTTTTTGCGTTATTTAGAAAAGATTTCTCCCGAAATTTTGGCTATTTTCAAATTCGAAATTATTACATTTATAATTTTTTAAAAAAAGATTAAAACCAAGTATTTCAAATAGAAAATATTATTATACATTTTAATGTATTGTTTAAAAAAACCATTACTTTTAATCGATCAAAAAAATTACTAATCAAAAGCAATTATATTCAAGATCACAAATATAAAATTTTAAAGCAATATATCAGTTACTGAATTTTTAAATAATATTTTATATCTCCCTGTAAGAAGAATCATTTTCTCAAGAAAATAGCTGGTTGGGAAAAGGTTAACCTGTGTTTCTATGGAGCATGCTTTGACTTTTTCTAGATTTTTAATTATTTCTTGGTCTGTAATTAACGGAAACCGCCAAGATCACATGGAAGCTTGAAATGAATGACATGTAATCTATCGGCGTCAAGAAAAAAATTTTTTCTATGGAGGAGAAATAGATATTCGCCTAATTAAATGCTTGAGTAACTGCTTGGTGGAATCGTGGGTTCGCTTAGCATAGGAATAGCATTGGGAAATAGGTGCTTTTCGAATATATTTCATTATGAACGGGGCCCACGCGCAGTTTGCGCGGTAATTATTTTTATCAAATTCAATTCATTCACATTGTTTCGTTTAATGAACTCGCATTTTCTCCTCCTTTAAAGTTTTGTGATTCATTGATGATAAAAATTGTTGCTCGGACAACAATGGTCAGGTGACTTTTCAGTTCCGGCGTGTGCTTTAAGTGAGTGCCAACAATGCTTAAACGTGCAACAACAATGCAAAACTATTTCCGTGACAAACTTACATGTTCTCCTTTATTTATAGCTAGATTAAGTTTATTTTTCGTTCTTCATTTTAATTTCAATAAATAAAAAAGTTAATTTTTTGTCTGTTTATGAATTTGTTTCATGTATACAATGAAAATAACATTTAAGACACGTTTGGTCATCTATTAAAACTTTCAAAGTGACCCGTTTCTTAGATATTATTAAATAAAAAGTTAATTTTTGATTTAAAATATCTTTTGTGAAAGTGTATTTAGAATTTTTGTATGTTTATAAAGCAAATGAAAGCTTTTACTCGTGATGTTTGTATAACTAAAAAAAATTGTCAGTTTCTTATATTCATTACATTAAATAAAAAATGAAGAGTTATCTTTTAACCCCTCATATTATTAAAGAAAAATAAATAATAGTTATTAATTAAAAATACGAAATAAATAAAAAATAAGATATAATAAACAAAAATAACTAAAAAATAATAGATAAAATCAAAATAAAAAGCTGATGTTTCGGATAGAGACTATCCTTTATCAAAGCAAAAAGGATAATTCTCCAAAAGCAAATAGAATATTAGAGAATTATCCTGAAGTTATGAAAGGAGTACTAACAGACGGGTTTATATATAGTTTGCATAGGGAATAGTAATACGGTATTGGCTAAAAAACAAGAAGAGAACAAATGAGATTAATTAGAAGGCGTGTTGGGATAGGACAGGACGGAGGACAAATAGGAAGTAATAAGAGGGCAGCGAGAAAAATGCAATAAGATAACACACATGAAATTAAAATTATAAAAAAGGTTAGGAATGATACGGTGCCCAGTAAAAAGATTTCGTAAAATTCCCTGAATTTCCCTTGATTTTACGAAATCTTTTAGCTAGGCACCCTATCATTCTGTGACTGGTGTCAGTGTGTTTTATTTTTTTTTTTTAAAGCATATCTGATTTATTTTTTATTTTCGGTTTTGTTTGTGCTTATGAATTCTTAGTTTCGTGAGGTGTATCATTGTGAAGTGTGTGGGAGTGATATGAATTGAGAGTGGAATGTGTGAGGATGTTGTTGTTGTTTTGTGCGTTGTAAGGATGTGTGTAAGCCAATAATACGTATAAGTTTATTAAATAAAGTGTCATTGTATAGTTGGTTGTTATAAATCTTCCTGTGTTCAAAATCACGATTGTTATCCGATGGGTGAAACAATCATCGTGTTACAATCGGTAAAAAAACTTGCCGATTTTTTTTTCGGGGAACTTGGCCGACAACAGTGGCTGTGGATGTTTTCCTCTGTTAGAAGAGCACCGCGCGTTAGAACTGTGCATGTCTGGCAGTGAAGCTTTCGTCGTTGTAGCGTATGTTCTAATGATAAGGTTGTCCTAATGATAAGGGAAGTCTGTTGTTGTTACAGATGTAGCCATAAAAGTTATGCCTCTTATTTTTTGTTTGCTACTGTTTTGTTTCCTATGGTAACATTGCGCTCTTAAATTAAAGGCCTTTACCAGAACATATTTTCCTCACTCCAACCCGAATTTACGTCACGTCTGTTTAATTTTAAGCATAATTTCTTCACTGGTAATGACCAAAAGCGACTAAGACGAGCTTCTGGATCTGTAAGAACGAAAACGAAACCGAAGATTGTATTAAAAGGAAAAGAGCAGACGAAAAGATTTAACGACAAGAATGCCGATGATGTCAGAGGTAAAGACACGAGTATGACTCATTGAAAATCTTTGTTAAGCGAGAACAAGATGAACAGTTTTCTTTGTTGAGTGTGAAAGGTTGCTTGGGTGACTCAAAAGAAAACAGACAATCAGTTTTAGAGAAGCTCAGCGAATGTAGCTCGCAATGGATGCTCGATCTCAAGAAAAGATTCGAATGCTAGCGACGAGAGCCTTTGAGCTTTACTTTACGGAAAGAGTCATCCATCCATTATTCAACCGAAAAAACGTTGAAAAGTAAAAGTGATGCAAGAAAGCTGCAAACTTATGGTATTCTGTGAAAGGATTTTCTTACTGATTTTAACCACCGAATAATATGACTATTGAAAAACGGAACGAAGATGTCATTCATGCTTGACGACAAGTAATCGAGAACATCGGATCATGAATGAAAAAGTTTCTCATTAATGGACTATCTGGTAATGAGGGAGGTAATTGGGCCTAAACTTAAGAGATAGACAATAGTACTTTCACCTTGTTGTGTTATATGTTTATTTAAGCAGGTAATCGCATCCCTAAATGTTGAACGACAAACGACGTCTGCAGCCAAGAATAAAAGAATCAAGATTGTGCGAGTCGAGGTCTGCGATGTTTGTGATTTCCGTAACCAGATGTATGGTACCATGGAACGCTCGTTGAGGGAATTGAATTGCACCAGTTCTGCGAAAGCACATGATATTGGTATTCAGGTTTTACTAACAAAATTAACACGTTAGGGCCTTCCCTCTCCCCCTTTTAGTACTTTACTTACCTTGTTCGATGCCGGAACCTTGTGAAGTGCCATGGAGCTAAACGATATATTTGCACTATTAATTGATTGTTGTTCTTTTGTGATAAACTGAATGTTTTCAGAGGCAGAAAACTGGCTTACCTGGAATGAACCAATGAGATATTCCCTGGAAATTGGACAGAAACATAAAGGAGAAAATAAGTAAATAGAGAAAGATGAAGCAATTTTTACCACCCTCATTCTCAAAATGAAAGTTTAAGTTTTATCACATTTCTTATTGGCAAAACAAATTCTGACATCACCAACTACTCCACGCAAATAAAACTCCATAGACATGCAGGAAAAATGAATCTATCTAAATTTAATTTTTTGCAGACAAAACCCGAAATTGGAAAGAAAAATTGCTAAAATGTGTTGTCATCAGGAACAAACCTGTATGCAAAATTTAAGAGCGAATGGAAAAGTGGAAGTGCTTCAAAACTCGACTGAAAGGTTCCGTACCATCTCACAAGATCCAAGAGCGAGCTAATATAAGGGTGGTAATAAAGTGATTCCAAAAGAAATGGTCTGGACTCATAAATGATATGAGAAAGAGATTACTTGTAAGTAAAACTTACCATTGTCAGGAACGAGAAGAGCGTAGTACTGATAACCTAAAGATTAATAATCATTGCATAAATAGTTGACAAAAAAGACTGATCTTAATGATAAAAGAATTAGGACTGAAACTTACCATATTTAATACTTTAATCTTCGAATTCAGAATGCTGTGTAATCTGGAGTTATCCCTTACCTTTAATTATTTGAGAATTCTGTATAATTTTTTTTTAATTTCTGAATTGCCGCAGGCGAAAAGGAGTTGCTACCTACACATGACAAGCATGGTAACCAAGGGACAGTCTCATATGCTAGAAGGTTATACGGAAAACGGCCAAGTCCAAGATGCTAATTGTAATACAGAATTAAACTAAATTGTTATTGATGATTAACGATGTCAGAGTAAAAGATTAATGAACTGTCCAAAAGTTTATATTAAATAGAAAGAAATAAAAGCCATAGTAATCAGAAGGTTGATTGAATAACATTTATTTAAAATAAAAATAAAAAAAAAAGGAGAAAAAAATACATCGAGATGGGATTCAGGTTTAATTATTAAAGGGAAAAAGCAGAATTTTGAGAATCTTTCAGCTTTCGCAACAAAATAAATGCTACAGTGGGTAAATATGGGTGCACATGGTATTAAGTGGATACAGCCACTCGGTCGTTGTGTTTTGGGAGTATAGATCGCTTCCCTCCTTTCAATCCTAACACTGCTGCTAGAAATCAGTGATAGGTGTTGTAGGCGCTATAAAAGGGAAGCACGGCACGTTCTTGTGGCTGCTCTCGCTCTATTTCTCCCAGGCACCCCGTCCGGTTTGTGGTGAGACCGCGTGGTCTGTTCGGAACTACCCACTGAGCTCTTTTGACTTCAGTGCCGGCGAGAAGCTATGACATATGAGAATGCTGATACTGTTTATTAATATGTATTATTTTTACGTTTTAGTGTTTTTCTGTAACTTTTAGCAAGGGGCTCCGTATTTATTTTGTTTAGTGTACTTTTAGCTTGTACCAATTATAATTATTGTTGTACCTATTTATGACTAGTAAATACTTGTTGTTTCATTTCAACTACACTGCGTGTTTTGTCTATTAACAATGCCCTCGCGAGTCTCCACCCTCCCTGCCCTAGCATGAGGCGGTTGTTTCCTATCAGGTCGCGTTTGAGACTCTCCCCGCACGTGAGGGGTACAAAATCAAATGTAAATTAATTATAATCAACTGTCAGTTTTTTATGAATTTTGTTTATTGTTATATTCTCTTGTTGAAGTCTGAAGTTTCTTAATTTTTGTCAACATCATTTACTTCAATGTAAGTTTATCATTAAAATATACAGTGTATCTAAATGTATATCTTTAAATTATATAATATAGTCAAAAGATGCATTCTAATGACGTTTGTCACTTATTTTGCTTATCACTTTTTCTATGAAAACAAAGTAAGTCAAATTAATTCTCTTTTTGAAATTAGATTAGTTTGGAGTGAAATTACTATATTTCAGAAAATACAGGGTGTCCACAAAATCACTCCCTGATTTGAACTGATTGTAAATTAAAATCGAGGAGTGTTTTTGTGGACATACTGTATGTTAATACATTTGCAAAGTCTAAATGATTTAGGTGTATGCTGCAAACTTAAACTTAACAGCCAGCCAGCTGATTGCCAAGCAAGTTACTCAAGCTTTTAATTCGGCGAATATCTATTTTTCCACCATAGAAAAAAATTTTTTCTTGACACCGGTAGATTACATGTCATTCATTTCAAGCTTCCACGTGATCTTGGCGGTTTCCGTTAATTACAGACCGAGAAATAATTAAAAATCTAGAAAAAGTCGTAGAAACGTAGGTTAAACAGCTGGCAGATTAACCTTAGGAGCGCTGCTTCAAGGTCACTACCATCGAAATGCTGAGATGTCCATTCTGTGTTATTCTGTGGTTCCACCAGTGATATTGAATGACTTCATTGTGTTACAGAAAAATTTTTAAATAATGAAAAATATACAGATGCTCAATTTAAAAATACAGTATTTGAAAGTTTCATTCCAATTTGAAGTCCAAATGGTATGATATAACTAGAGCATCAAATATTTTTTATAGTCATGTTAGCAGGTCCAGATGAATGGCAACCCTGAAATGGCTATTAAAAAAATGATCAATTTACAGGGGCAATCAATGTAATATCAACAGAAAGAAAAACGTTTAGGGGAAACCAGAATAAAATCTTTTATGGAGCATGTGAAAATTAGTTATGATTTTGATTGTAAACTTCATTACAATGAAATCTTGTAATAACAAAAACTTTGCATTCTTGAGGACTACACTGAAACTAAATTTTATTTTATGCACGTTATAGAAGTTTTCTTTTTGCATAATTTTTGATATAAGTTAATGATTCTGTTTATTTATTATATTACCTATACTTTTTTTTATGTTTTAGTCCTTATTACTCCAATGAATTTTTCTCACCCCCAGGAAATACAAGAGATTTTGAGTTTTTGTTGGAATGTAAAATTTTGAAAAATAAAGATTGAAAACAAAACAGTCATAAAAGATGCCAAAAAAATGTCTACATTAAAGTCCCGATCTACTAGTGAACTATTAGTGGCCAATGATGATGACAGGAACAGGTTAGTCCATATATATGTTGATATAAAATAAGATATTATTAGAAAAGATTTACATTCACATACAACAAATCATCAATGAGTATTGGAGTGTTCTATCTCTATAAAAAATCCAGAAATGGTGAAAATGAAGATTAAAGGTAAATCCCATGGAAAAATGCAACAGGATTTTTTTTTCTTCTTTTTTTATTTTTTTTATTTTGTGCATCATAACATTAATCAAGGATAATCAAATATACGGGGTGTTTCTAAGTTATCTCCTGTATTATACATGTTTGTTACTCAAAAACTATTACAGATATTAATGTGATTATTTTTATTCTCAATGAAAACCTAAAAAGTTTCTTAGCATGCCTTAATAAATTTCAATGTGCCCCCCATTTACGACGTGAAGAACGTCAAAGCGAAAACCAATTTCCTCCCATGCTCGGGCTAGCATTTTGGGGGTGATTTCAGCGATTGCTTCAATTATTCAGAGTTTCAATGTGACCAATGTTGGTCTTGTACATACTGTCTTTAACATATCCCCAGAAGAAAAAATCCAGAGGGCTCCCCTTCCAATCCATCGTCCTGGAAAGTTTGTATCAAGGCACTGCCTAACTTGCAGGCCCCAGTGAAGAGGTGCTCCATCTTGTTGGTAGACTATGTTGGGCTGCAGTTCTTCCACCTGTGGAATCAGGCAGTTCTCCAGCATATCTAGGTAGGTTGCAGCGGTAATGGTTTCTTCAGCGAAAAAGAAAGGTCCGATTACTCAATCATGCATTAAAGTGCATTCCTTAGAATGTGGGGGTTTCGTGAGTCCCAAATACGGCAGTCGTGTCGGTTTACTATGGAATGTTGCCTCATCAGAAAACAAAATGTCCTCAAAAAAGGTGGGATCATTGTCGATTTTTTGGAGCAGATCCTCAGCAAATTTCTTGCACTTTGGTCGGTCATCTGGCTTCAGTGCATGTATCATCTGGATTTTGTAGGGTGTAAGACGAAGGTGGTGGTTCACTATTTTATATATATGATATCATTGGCATATCCAGTCGACGAGCCGCTTGGCGAAGTGATTTACGGGGATTATGATCGAACGCCTCTCTGACCTTTTCTACTCTGTGATGTCGCCGAAGGTCTACCAGCACCCTTTTTAAAGATAAAAAGAAAAAAAAAAAAGACTCTTTAACCACAACTAAAAAGTCTTTTTTTTCTTTAAAAAAGAGAGTGGTTAAAGAGTATATTTTTTCTTTTTATCTTTAATAGTATTATCCACATACCTGTTTTAGTTTTGGACAGAAGTCATTTTTGTATTATACACAATTTTGCCTTTTGTTCCGAATTATTTTCAGTACCCTTTTTGTGTAACAGCTAGCATGTCTAAAAATTTTTCATGCCTTAGCTTAATTGACTTACGATTTGGAGGATCCTTTTTAAACTTTGTTTTGAACATTCTCTGAACTGTAATCATTGACTTAAATTCCTCAAGCCATAACACGCATTGAGCTTTTTCTTGAGCATTCGCCATTGTTTACTGCTCATTGCAAAAAATGGAACAATGCATCAACGAAATGTTTCATTATCAACACATGCGAGGCTAAGAAACTTTTTGAGTTTTTCTTTGTGAATAAAAAAAAATCATGCTAAAAGCTATAATAGTGTTTGAGTAATAAACATGTATAATACGGGAGATAATTTAACGCCCTGTATATAAATCAAAATTTTTAGATTTATTCTAATATATGATTAAAAAAAATGCCTTGGAAGATTTGCCCTCTGGTCATCCATTCCCTGCTTCAGAGAAATCAGTCATTTCCTGTCGTGAGAACTTGTTTGGAGTTTTGTCACTGAGAGAGCGCCATTTCGATTTTAGTTCCAAACGATTTTACACATCAGAAGAGTTTGCTAATCTGTTTTCTGCCAGAATATCTTAAATTATTTTATGCCTGTCTTCGGTGTGTGCACATAGAAAATTGAATAAGAGCTTCACATTTCATAGATTTCCACAATCAGAACCGATTTTAAAGCAGTGGATAGCTTTTGCTAGCGAGTCAACTAGTATCTAACTGCAAATGGCTTATAGTGCTCAGCTCATTTTGAAGTGTCACGCTTTCCCTAATTCCTGCCTTTTTAAGTCATTGTCAATTAAAAAAGAAATTCATTGAAACTACATTCTGCACCAACTCTAAACAAGCCTACTTCTGGTGATCTTCAAGAATAACAACCGAGACCGGCATATGCTAAGCACCGAAGGAATGAGATAGGCCTACCTGCTGTCCTAAAGGACGTGTGCACACCAGGCTAAACTTGCATAAATTTCGGACGATCCCTTTTCAATGGATTAAATATATAGGGCTGTACCACAGAAGTTGCAATAGCATTTAATTCTGCTAACAGCCTTTGTATTTTGCTGTCATTGTTATCAAAATCGCTACAATTTCTTTCGCTCATGTTTTTGCACTTATATTTTATTGCAATGCAATGTAGCTTCCCTGGCAATCTAATAACTAGCGAGAACACTGTAGTTGATCCAGTGAAAATTGGAGTAGTAGCTTAGCTTTCATATTGATTAATCATGTCAGGCAATCGACACGCATGGAATTATGGGGTTTCTTCATTATTTACAAGACTTGAGTTTCAGGAGTGGGATGGCTTCCTATGGAAACCTGGGTGCGCTCTGATATGCACTCACAAGGGAACCCCAGATAGCCTTTTTTTTGCACGCAAGCACACCGTGGAAGTGATAGCGTTGCGCAACAGTGAAGCGCCTTGGAAGTGCGCAGAGTTCAAAAAACATGGCGGAAAGAGAGGGAAGCAAACTTATTAGCGGCGATCGACAAAGAATTGCAGTTAGAGCACTGTTATTAAGCATAAAACCTTAATTTTGCTGTACAAACCTTTTTATGATGATGTATCAATGTATGAATTTTCAGGGCACAGGCCTTCCTTTTAGATGCTCGTTAATTTATTCAAAATGGTGGCATGTGAAGTGAGCTGTGCTTCTAACTTCTAAGTTAGTTTCCTTATTTTATTTAGTGATATTTATAAATATCCAACATTTTTTATAGGTGATTACTGTTAACAATAATAAATTTATATTAATTTAATAAAATTTAAGTGGGAAAATTAAGGGGAGAATAGCAGTGTTTGCAACGATATGAAATGAGTAGATCGCTCATGAGCTGCTTTCAGCGCCACCAACTCGTCCCCATTTGAAAGCCTGTCGGCCATTACTTTGGTTGGTAAAAACTGGCCTTCATCGTATGTTTACGTTTGAAGTTTGCGTAGACAAGCACAGTAAAACTCAATGCCGATTTCTTGTCCAGCTTTAAATTGTAGTAATAGATATATTAAAGGTTCACCACTGACCTTTCACAGGTGTGTTTTTATCTTTCTGCGTCTTAAAATGTTTTTCTCATGTAAAAAATCCTGGTCATCTTTTATATCGTGGTTGTTGATACATAAAAGATGTCGATATTCAACCATGTTACCATCGTTTCAGTGATACCAGAATGATTGTTTAGAGGTATTTATGAAATTATATACCGCATTTATTAAAAAGCATCTAAATTTGGGAGAGGTCGCTTAAGAAATTTCAGACTACAAGCACGATGTTGTTGGGGAGGGGGGGGGTGCTTTCTCAGCTGGCGACAAAGCGGATACATAGTAGAGCCTACGGTTTGTGACGGGTAATAAAAGCACACGGGTACACGGATCCCGTGTACCGTGTACCTGTGACTTAAGGATCCGTGTTCTTAATAAACGTGTAAATATGGAAGACTGTACCCGTGTATCCGTTTAGACAGGTAGCGTCATCCGTGTATTTTTATACACGTGTCCGTTCAAGACATTCAAGCTAAAAATCACGTTGCAAACGATATGTTTGTTTTCTGAAAAACAGGATTCTAATAAAACTATAAACTTTTATATAAAAAAGTATTTATTATTTAAACAGTTATCCTGTAAATTATTTTCTGTTTTAAGTTAACTTTGTACATTAAAGCATTGCTTTTTTGAGCAAATTTGATATGATGATTTTTCCATTTTTTACTATTGATTGAACTGTAGGAATTTTCATGTAGGTTCATTTACTTATCGCAGTCAGTCCTAGGCCTTTTTTATGAAATTCAATAAATTCTTCCCTCTTTTGAATGCTATAATGGCATTCTGTTAAATTATTTTTAAATCAAACCATGCGGTTATAATATGAGATGTATTCTGTTGTTTCTATAAGGGTCGTACAAATGAAAACGAAAATTATTTATTTTATTCAAAATGTATACAAGGAATTTAAAAATACTCTGAAATGCGTTAAGGTATTTATCCCACTGTATAACAAGGCGTGTAATTCCTTTATGGAAGAAGTCTTTCGGTTGCGTGTGGAACCATTCCAAAACCTCTTCCTTCACTTCATCGTCCGACTGAAACCTGCGGCCTTTCAGATGTTTCTTGAGATCCCCAAACACGTGAAAGTCACATGGGGATAAGTCAGGGCTGTAAGGTGGATGCTGCATTGCTTCCCAGTTGAACTTTTCGATGAGGTCTGCTGTTGCTTTCGTGGTGTGAGGGCGTTGTCGTGGAGAAGAAGCACTCCTTCTGTAAGAAGTCCAGGACGCTTGCATATGATGGCTGCGCGCAGTGCCTTCAATGTTTCCCCATATCTTGCTGCGTTAACTGTGGTACCTTTTTCAAGAAAGTCCAGTAAAATCGGATCTTTGGGATCAAAAAACACGGTCAACATCACCTCACCCGTGCTGTTTGCGATTGCTTTTGATTTTTTCGCGAATTGACTCTGATTTGTTTGCGATTGCTTGTTTAGACGAAGCGATCACTCGCAGAGCTTCGAAGCGCCAGCTATCGTTCTTTCTCACGTGATGCAACACTCGCAACCTATTGTTCAATTTGCACATGGGGTTTCGCAATTGTTGAAAACAAAAACTTATGATCCTACACGTCATCTTTTTTTTTTCCCACACAAATTTTCGTTTTCATTTGTACGACCCTTACATTTACTGAGCAGTGATAAAATTTTGTGAATTGGCATTCAATTTCTTCAGTTCTTAATGAAAGCGTGTGATATATGATCAGCAATTGGTTAGTATAAAACACCCCGCTGAGCTTAAATAGTTTATTCCTCTTGCAAATATAAATTTACAAAATTTTACATGAGATCATGGTAGAATTTTAAGTATATTTGTAAATGAAGTGAACCAAATTATTTTATAACTTATGATTTTTAGAAAATAAGACATATTACTGTGATCATTCGATTGTTATAATTAGCAATTGTGCATAGTGTAAGTGTGTTGTTTTTTTTTCTTGAATATTATTTCTTATTGTGTTTTTCTTTCTGATATCTGATTCAACAATTTAAACGTTTGATTACCCGTGTACACGTGTAGCGACATGGTACACGGGTACCCGTGATGCTGTAAATACACGGGTCAATACACGGACGTATTAAATACATGTGTACCCATGTATTTTGGTACACGTGAAATAGGGAGCTCTAATATATAGTAATGGCACTTTGGCTGGCGATATTGTTCTGCCAACCACAGTAATGGCGCCTACACTAACAATAGAGATTAGTTCCACTTTCCGCCGCCTTCAAATTGCCCCAAAGATGGCTGCCACATAAGCGATCTACTCATTTCATATCGTTGAGTGTTCGTTAATTTATTCAAAATGGCGGCATGCAAAGTGAGCCAGTTTAAATCTCCATCGAAGTTAGCTTCCTTATTTTATTTAGTGATATTTACTAATATCCAAAGAGTTTTTGTAAGTGATTACTGTTAACAATAATAAATAGATATTAATTTAATAAAATTTAAGTAGGAAAATTATAAGATCGTCGCAGTTTTGAAGTTATTTTCGTATTAGCCTTTGGCGATGGAAAATTAAAATAAAAAGTCAATTACTGTACTGTATAATGAACTGTACATTGTATATACTGTATATTAATGTACTGTGATGTATATTATACCCTAGTTTCATTTTGAACTTCATCAGCCTGAAGTTCATTTGCTGACCTCCCCCCCCCCCCCCCCACCCAGTCGTTGCAGTGCTAATATTATACTCTTGCATAATACAGTCCCACAAATTTAGGTGCTTTTTCAGGCCAAAATTTTTCGCATTATAGTAGAATATTTACGGTATTACTCGACGTTGCACATGAAGCCAGCCCTATGTTTGATTACCGAATTATTTAATAAAATGAAATAATAAATTAAGGAAATGGTTATTAATTACTCTAGACTTTTTTACTGGAAGGCAATTAGCTGATTGTAATAATCTATTTTAAAAACTAAGCTTGTTTAGAAATTTGAGAAGCCATTCAATTGTCATCTGCTGCTGTCTATTTCATCTGAATTGGATTCGTGCTTATTGCTGTGAGTAATGGAAGAAATAAGTTCCATTAAGCGCATTAATACACCACTTTAACAATGAAGTCCTTGTATGAATATGTGTGCTCAAATTTTTTTCGTTTTCGTGGTTTATTTTGAAAGAAATAAAAATCCGCACTCTCTTATTTTGCAAGCATCTATTGTAGCTTCAATTGAGTAACATATTTCAATTTAAATGCATTTTAGACGTTATGCTAAGCTCTGTAAACTCTTGCTTTTAGATATTAAGAGGATGAGCGCATTTATACAGGCATGGGCAGTTCGCACGGGGAAGTAACGTACTGGCGAGTAGAGGGAGTCGAGCGCCAAGGTCTCCACTAGGCACAGCTCGGTTGCCCGTTTACGCATGGAGCTTGGTGTGAGGGAGTCGGCTGCTCGCCGCAGGACGCTGGGAGTAAGGTCGCTGTGCCCACCAAGAGGGGTGACAGCACTTCCCCCCTAGCTGACCATAAAGGAGGTGCGGTGCGCGTGAGAGCATACACATTTGGAACATATTTCGGGGGCACAGTGCCTTATATGTAGATTAACGTTTCTGGTTTCATGTACCTCTCCAGCCATGCTTGTGCTGAAGCCCTCTGCTGCATTTATGGCTTTCACTCATGTACAATGCTAGCTCGAAGTCTGAGATGAGCAATGCCTCAATTTGATGCATGGTTTTAGTAATGTAGTTTATGAAGGGGCCCCTGAATTTGATAATACATCGCTTATGTTGAGAAGTTATTGTTATTATTGTAAAGGAATATGATAAATAAAGATATTGTAATGAATAACTACCACGGTGTCAGGTCCCACATCAATTAGTTTGGTCCCGAACCCTAGCACCACGCCCCTTCACTGCAATTTTTTGCAACTAGTTGTATCCTTATCAAACATTGTGGGGGTGGGGTTGCTACAAAGCTGTTGAACTGCAAGTTCATTTTCAATCAGTGTATCTAGGCCATAAATGCAAAGTTGGAAGACTACCGCTCACTGAAGAAGAAAAAAAAAGAATTTGCTTCACAAGTGTTGCTTGGAGTTCCTAAATCTTCTGTCCTTTCTAACATTCGGAAAAACTTGTCACCAACAAAACGTGTAAGTTATACAAACACAAAAGACTTGCATAATATTTGTCGTGATAAAAAAATTGATAATGGAATATGCTTCCATCAAGATGATGCTACTTCTGTGGATTTAAGAGTCAAGCAGCTTATGAATGAGAATGAAAATCCTGTGGTATTGTACAGGGTGGGCCATAAGTCGCGCACCAAAGAAATACGTGAAGTGTGATGTGAAAAAATGTAAAATCAGCAAATGGCGAGCATTTTGAGCATTTGTGATTGTACCAGCAACGTGTTTCTTAGTTCATTAGTTAATAACAATTGGAACTATTTATTCATCATTAGTTAAGCTTGGTTTTAATAAAATAACGTTTATTATTATCAGAATTGTTTTAAATGCTTTAGTGCGTGACTTACGACCCACCCTGTATAAAGCAGTTGATGAAAATCTTATAGAATATCCAAATTTGGAAGCTGATGAGTTTATATTGGTACTTATGAACAAGGCACAGCTAACATTGCTGAATTTACTTGGGAATAAAGGTGTCATGTTGGATTCTACCCATGGAACTAATCAGTATGGTTATCAGTTAACCACAATGATGGTTAATGATGCAAACCATGAAGAGTTCCCAGTTGCTGCAATGTACTCCAGTAGAGTGACAACTGATATGATGTTTGCCTCATGTTCTTATGTCTGATAATTGTCCTATTTACTATAATGCATGGAAAAAAGTATATTCTGAAACAACACACCTTCTACGTGCATGGCATGTGAAACGTGCTGAGGAGTGATACTAGCCATGCTTGCCTATGTTTTGGCGTCAGTTAGGTTCCATGCCCAATTGACCGATTTCAGCGCCGCACACTTTTGCAATGAATTATGGGAACATGGCGTCTCAGTCGGGGAAAACAGCATCACGCTATTAACGTGTTACTGCATTTGATACTGGGTATACAGTATTATATGTTTTTACTAATAACGAGTAGTAGGTAAACAGTTTGAACATAGACTACTGTTTGATAAGCAATTATTACTTTAGTAATACCTCCATTTGCTTCATGTAATCAACACATGGAAGAAGCTGAAGTAATAAAAACCAAAAACATTGCCAGACATCGAATACAGGTAAAAAGAAGCATTCGACGGATCAAAATTTTCAGAATATTAAAGATGTTATACCTTTAGCTATGCTATGAAGCATTAATCAAATATGGACAATTTGCAAATTTTTCAGTTTCAAATGCATCATGTTAACTTGTACAATTTAAATTAATACACACTTCAGTTCAGCATTTTGTTTATTTTTCTAAGTATGGTAAACAATGATTAAAATAAACATCTTGTAATGTTGTTAACATTTGTTTTGAATAATTATTGTCAAATTAAATGAAAATACAAACAAAGTCTACATTGGTAAAAACTATAAAATTGCATAGTTTTAATCCTGAAATCAACATCTGCTCTTAAACCTGTGAGTAATTATACATGAGAAGGATCTAAAACTATGTTTTCTCCATGTTATTTCAAATAAAAATCTTGTTGTATTGCAGTTGAAATTTTGTCATTTCTAAATTTGTAAGGAGCTTCAATTTCAATAAGTTCCAACCTTCGATTAGTACAAACTAACCCATCTGGAGTTGCACCTAGGAAAGGGAATGCAGGATTTACTATCAGTCCAATTTCACGAATTGAAAAGTAGGGTTTCTTTTTAAAAATTCTTTTTTTTGCCAGATTTTCACATTTTTTTTCCGTGAGCGATACTTGGGACATGGTCAAAATTTTTAGATTGAAACAAGTTTTTAAGGTACATTTCAGTGAGGGTGTTCCGTCGATGTCTCTGTAAAACCAAACCAAATGATGAAGCACAAATTCTTTTGGCTATTTCTTGGTGCCACTGTTGTGATAGTGTCTGCTTGCATGTGTCCTTAGCATGTGACTTAGCAGATCTAAATTTAACACTATATTATTTTTATAAAATATATTATCAACAACAAGATATAGTTCTCTAGTTGATTTGATATCGGTGAAAATAATTATGCTTTACCATATAATGTATCAACCTCAGATATTTTGGGCTGAAGTAGGTACGACATGGGGATGTTGGGATAATGGTCTTGAAGAAAGATTTTGAAAGATTCTCCAGCCTCTTCTTGAAAACTTTCAGCCTGATAAAAATGATAATATTAAAATATGTTGTCGTGATTTTAATAAATCCATATAATAAAAATGCTGCTATTAAAATAAGTATCATCAAATGGTGTGCTTACGTGTTTTTTCCTGGCATGGTACAGAGAACATGACGGATCTGCCTTTCTTCGTTTCTTGCCGTTTAAATGTTGCACATGTTGCATCACCGGTTGCGGTTCAATGGCATTACCTAAATCAACAAATAATGAGACTAAATATCATACTTAAGTAAAGGCAACATCAGATATTCTCATGTACAAAATACTTAATTTAAAAAACAAACTGTTAAAAAACAAAGTAAATTTATGTATAGCATACCTCTTGGTTTACCCCACTGCATAGGGAGACTAGTGCATGATAGTTGCTCTGGCACATCTTTATATCCATGACGAATCAAAGATTCCATCTTTATATACATGTGCACATGGACCAATTGTTCTGAAAATACTGACTTTGAATGTATAAAAATTATGTTTTCTTAGTGTAAAACTCACCCTGAAGCGCAACTGCAGCAAGCTTCTTCAATAAATAATTTCTGCTCTCGTTTACAATTATATTTGATACCATGTGGCTTTTCATTTTTTCGCTGTGATTGCCAGCATTTTGCAGTGATTTTTACAAAATTATTTAAATCCATATCTGTTATTGTGATATCATGAATGTAACTCCCACAGAAGTATGAAAACCCTCTTTCCAAAGATCTCCTTCCCGATAAAGTGTGCTTTTCTAAAAAATCATTACCAATGGAAACAGAAAAATCATGTAGTTGTGCAAGTGAACTCATTTGAAAACACAAACTGTAGAAATAGCATCTATGACGCAGTAGCAAGGGCAGAATAGAAGCGCATGTTTTCCCCTAGAAAGCCGCCATGTTCCCAGGATGCCCTGCGAGAGGGCGGAGCTGAAATCGGTCAATTGTGTTATGGTTCCCACGGTTGTCACATCGAGCATTTTGTTGATTAACTTTTTTTTTAAACTGTTTGAAGTAACTTGTTTGTGCTGTGTGACTGTTTGTAAGCTACAAACAGTTCACCATGTGATTGTGGGTGATTGGTTGGTCCGATTTGGATGATTTTTTTTTTTTTTTTTTTATGCTGAACAAGTTCGCAATTGGGTTTTTATCTCTATCCCTTACGGTTTTTGAGATAAATTTTGAATGTGTCCTAATTTGCATATTTGGGATGATGAAAAGTGCACCATGGGATAGGCCACCCACAACTTCCTATTCATTGGATTCATCAAAATTGACATAGCTGCTTCGGTTCAAAAAATGAAAGGGGGGTTCAGACTTTTGTATTCACCCTGTATAACATTGCATAACTTAGCATTGAAAGTTCCAAAGAGCCATAATGGTTCCACTAATCTAGATACCTTTGAAACAATTTCGACTATCATTAATTTTAGGTTATATTCGTTATGACACGTCATTCCAAATTGAATGATATATTACATATCATATCTTAGCATTGAAATTCCAGTGAACCATAATGGTTCTGCTAAACCAGGTGCCTTGGATCCTATTTCGACTGTCAAAAATTTGACGTTATATTCATTCATGATACATCATTCCAAATTGTTTCATATTTAGCATGCCATATCTTAGCATTGAAAGTTCCAATGAATCATAATGGTTCCACTAAAAATCAGTTTTTTCAGTGGGGCCCTCTGGCCAATTTTGTGGGTATTACTCTCTGTCTAGCAGACGACTACACTTTTCCTTATCCGTCTTGATGGCTTAGTGGTTGCGTGATCGCCTCCGATGCCCGAGGACACGGGTTCAAACCCGGCCGAGGACGACGAGGATTTTTCCAGGGAAAATATCCTGTAATCACGCATTTCCTTCAGAAGAAGGCCTTACTAAAAATAATATTTACTGCTTCTTAAATTCATTTGCATTATGCTTCAGTAATAATTGCACAAGTAAATTGCAATAACAGTATAGCAAAACCTAAACCATACAGAGTTACAGATTTTTTTAAACATATAACTTGACTTTTCTCAAAAAATTCATCCTGCAAACAACACTGGACCAATGGCTTTAATTCCCTTCCAAAGGAAGTGCGTGATCACAGGATTTACCACCTGAAAAAATCTTCGTTGTCTTTGGCTGGGATTGAAGCCACATCTATGGGAATCAGAGTCGATCACTCAACCACTGAGCCCTAGAGGCCAATAAGGAAAAGGGTAGTCGTCTGCTAGACAGAGAGTAATGCCCACGCAAATGGCCAGAGAGCACCAGTGGAAAAAAAACTCACGCTTTAAACAATGGAGTTTCCCATCCTGGATTTCTTCATCCCTGACCATAGCCAAAGTAATTTTTTTATGGCCTATTGTTGCAGAAACTTTGCCTTGCATTGTAGGACATGACATACATTGTTGTCCACGCATATTGTAGGCTCATGTCAGACAGACAGATCAAGCAAAAGATTATTTACCCCTTTTCCCTTTGGGCACGGTCTATAGAAGTAAATGGTCGTTCAACTCCCGTCATTTTCCATTGTTAAGGGAAGCTAGGGAATTCGGATCACGCTAGGAGCAGCATAGTCGCAATGGACTTTTTGCGCTCTATGCGGCAACTAGTGTGATTTGAATTTCCTAACTTGTAAAATTATTTTATTTATTTAGTTGATGCCCAAAATTAATAGTGAGCTATGTAATGCATTCAATAGTTGGATTGTCAATTATTTCTTTTAGATTATGTAGAATACATCAGTTTCGGCAGTATTATGCCAATAATTCCGGCTGCATTGAAACTGAAAATGAAACTAAAATTTCTAGCTCACGATAGGGCGGCGCTGCATGCGTTTTTAGTCCGATTGTACATGCAGTGCCATTTTTCAATTGAGTTACCCCCCTATCGGGAGCTAGAAACTTTAGCTTCATTTTTCAGTGGAGTTGGATGATCATCTACTATCTAAAGACTATGCTTTGGGCCAACCTGACACTAGGCACATGTAAACTTTACCCTGAACCTAACGAACATCTCGTGAAAATATGATCTCAATAGGTATAAGTGGTTCAAAAGTTTCAAGGGAGAGGTCTGTACACAAAAAAAGATAAACATAACCTGGCGCCATCTCTTGAGTAAACAAACAAACATAAACCAAGATATATGATTTTTTTTTTACCCCTTCCCCCCTCACTTTGGGGGCATGTAAATCTTACTCCGGACCTAACCAACATATGGTGCGAATATGAGCTCAATCGGATAAGTGGTTCAAATGTTTTTAGACCATTTACAGACGCACCCTGAACCTGCATTTTTATATATAAAGATAGTAGATTAATCTATGAAAAAATCTCCAATTGCAGTTTGATTTGTTTTCAAAAGTTGCCTTACCAAAAATAATGACACTACTGTGCTAATCTCTGATTGGCTGCCACTAACCGATTTTTATGACTTCCTGTTTGTCACTTTCTCGCTGGCTGTTCAAGTTGTTGACCAATCAGAGCACAGCTTTAGACCTATAACTGATGTAATGAGGGGATAGCTTACCTAGGGAATGATAAATTAGAATGTTTATCCGAAATGTACGTTAATTTGAGGTATGTTAAACTGATTCTTTTTAATGTTAAGAGAATAGGATTTTTGCCAAGGATTTTAAATTTAAATGTTATTTATTTAGAAATGTACGTTAAAGTGTGGTACATTGTAACAGGATTTTACTGTAAGATATTATTGTCCTTTGTTTCGGAATCGCTAGATATGACTACTTCATTTTTATAAAGTTCATCATCTCTTGTAACTCTTGTAACGTGGTTTCGGTATCCCAATAGATCGGGCCTTTATTTGAGACTGTATTGTCCTGCTGTCTGTGCATCATGGAATTCCACTCAGATAGTTTTATATGTAGAGGAAAAGACAACAAATTGTGCATTGTCCTCATTGGATTCAGGAGAATAGCGATATAACAGTCCTTGAGACATTAGGTAACTACCATTAGTCCAACATGTAATCACAGTTGCACCTGGAGTTGATTGCTCGAGTCTTTCGTGCCTCGGGATTGTCTTGTTGGGTCCATCGGAGTTCTGAAGGCAAGACGGAGTCGAAAACTACATGTACTGCCGATATTTAGCAATTTCATCACTGTCTAAGGGAGGTCGGGATAGCATATCAGTAACCACATTAGCGGAACCAGGAATGCAGATCACTTCTAAATCGAAATGTTGGAATTCGAGTATCCATCATGCCAAGCGTTCGCTAGGTGCATTTAAAGACAAAAGCCATTTAAGAGCTTGGTTATCAGCCTTGATGGTGATGTGGGAGTAATCTACATATCCGCTAACTTTTCTAGTGCCCATTTAATTGCTAGGGGTTCTCTTTCAGTAGTTGAATAGATTCGTTCAGGTGATGTAAGAAGACGACTTGCATGCTCAACTGGTTGTTCATCAGCTCATTCACCTTGGAGCAGGGATGTACCAATTGCATATGAACTGGCATCAACACAGATCACAAAGGGAAGCTTATCAGCCTGTCGTAAGATATGTGCACTGGTAAGCAATTTTTTGAGTTCACAGAATGCATGTCCTTGGATGTCTTCGTCTCATTGCCAAGGGACATTCTTCCTAGTGAGCATGGTAAGACGTCTCACCACCTGAAAGAAATTGGGTATGAAACAATGATACCAAGAACAAGTTTGCATAATCACTTGCACCTGCTATGGGTTTAGGTGGAGGCATTTCAACAGTGTCCTTTACCTTTTCAGGATCAGTCTCCATTCCATCTCTGTGTGGCCCAGATATCGTACTTCAGGACAAAGGAAGAAGCATTTTTCTCGATTAGCTCAGAGGGAGAAGGCATTCAATTTTAAGAATACTTGGTGAAAGTCATGCACATATTAGATTTGTGTAATTGGTCTATGAGCAGAGTAAATTGTTCAGCAGACAATATTTCATCAGTTGCCAATGAATGAATGTAACCGGAGTCATTGAACATATACTGACCTTGTCGAGGCAAGCTGAAGTTGGAGTCACATGGGTTCTGGCATTTTTCTGGTGTTCCTGATGTTCGTCGTATTGACTCTGTCATTCAATAGCTTGTAGAACCTTATGAGATTAGGGCTCCGTGGTTGCTTGGCATAAGTTGGAGGCTCTTCAATGACGAGTGGTTTACAGATTACTCAAGCAATGAGCACGATCATGGCAGCAAACGAGCCTGATGGCGGCAAAACCAGCATGATGGTGGTTGTCAGTCCTTAGAACACACAAGGTCTGGTACAAGCGTTGTATTCTTCACTTAACGCTTGGATAACCTTTACGATGGCATTTACTTCACAAAAATCATTATGCAAACAACGTTAATAACGCACTCATCTACAGAAAGCAGGAGCAGTATTTGAAGCTGTGATACATTTGGGGGCAGGGTTTAATAATAGAAAAAAGAAAATAAATCAACTCCGTTATTTTATTATAATTTGTAATTAAGTATAATAAATAGAGTCAAATTTCTTTTTTCTATTAATAAAGATCCCACCCCCAACTGTTTTACAACTACTGCTCCCGCTTTCACAGTTGCTGTAAATGAGGAGTGCCATCCTAAGTGCAATGATTTTTGGTCGATAACCAATACGTCCATATACATATTTTCTCTTTCATAATTTGCTTATTATGTATTCATAGGAAAATTCTGTTATACTTAATCTTTTTGAAAGATAAATCGCAGATGGACTTTTTTTATCGGCAAAAATTATCCGACTCCCCTGATATAAATAAAAATACTGTCGATTTGAGTTCATGGCTTTAAATTTAACAGTGAAATTAAAATTCTAATTCTTCAGAACAATAATTATTATTATTTATTTATTTATTTATTACAGAGACAAATGTCTATTTTCATTCAAAAATTATTATGAAAGTCATGTGTTAAAGCTGTTGTGGGCGATTCACCAGTCAAGACCACTAATTGGTCAGCAGTTCAGTGATAAAATTATGGCTGCCGCCAAAGAAATCAGGAGTTACACTAATTAATTAAAATGAGATTAATATAATTATTTACACATTTCATTAATGAATTTATAAAAGTTTCATCAAATATATAAAAAGATTGTAGTTGGCTGTTATAAGTAATTATATGTACCTAAATTACAATTCAAGATACTATAGGATGATAAAACAAAATAGTTCGATCTCCTTTAAACTCTGGAAGTCTGCAGCTAAAGTGAATGGTGGCCTTTAAATGAATACTTTTTCGTTTGACCATTGAATTTGCAGCTGAAGCCTAAAGTCAATGCGGCCAATATTTGAAAAAATATAAATATGGAACAAGTGAAAACTTAAGCCCTGTACATGCTCTCTGAAAGTTCATGAAATTGCTAGTTTTTAATTGAATGAAGAACTTTTTTTTTCAGATCTTTGGGGGGTTTTTTTTTATGTAAAAGTTTAAGTAGAATAACTGGACTGTAAGCCATTATTTTTCAATGATTTATGGTGTTATTTGATACCATGCTAGCTGAATGCTCATAACAATCTTAACACCCTGTGTTCAATTTTCATTTTTTATTTTATTCCATTGTGCTTGTGTCTCATCCTTCTTTTCTTCTACATCTGTCATTAATTTCCCCTTTACGTATACCAGTCTAACTGTGAGAATAAGTCGATAAGTTACAAATGGATATATAAATAAAGAGTGTTGAAAACTATTTTTGTTTCTCCACATGTTTTTCTCTGTGAATTGAGGCACCTGCTCTGTCGTTTAACAAGCCCCTCAAAACCAGCAGCTTAAAGTTATTTAGGCTGTTGTCTGTACAAGGAGGTGACTTCCCTTTGTACAATTTTACATCAGGAAACTGTTTGTCCAGTTGTAAACAGAATGATGTAACTGGATTTTTCGCATTGGTTGGTAGCATTTCTTTAGGAATATTCTTTTGTGACTTGCTAGGTCAGTAATATTTGTTTTTTGATTATGCCTACATGTGCACCACTTGTTTCATTCTTCTATGATCTCCGTTTGCAAGATATTTACGCTTAAAATCACTGAATCTCTGTAGAAAAATGCCGTTTTCCTTGATTGTTCATCTATTTGATACCCTGTTTTGATCCAAACTGAAGATCTTTCTAAATAAATATATAATGGTGTTCAGTGCACTAGGAGAGCGTTGTAACGAGGAGTAGTTTTTTTATGTGTTATTGAACAAATAAGTTATGTTATAATTCACAGTCCTTCTGTCAAGCTGGGCAATGGTCCTCAGGGTAACATTCTGGAATGACTGTAGCTCACTCCATCTGCTTCTACAGATAGTCGCCCACACAGGCATGCCATAGAGGAGTAATACTCCTGGAGTATGGTCCGAATAATCGACTTGTACAGAAGTAACTTATTATCGATGCTGAGGGTGCTGTTGCGGCCCAGGAGAGCTATAATTATAATTGTTTAGTTGACCTGTTGCTTTTATTTAAATTTAATAATGGTTGTTGTTGCAACACCTTTGTTGTCGATGCAACAGTCGAATGTGTTGAGAGTCAGCATTGTTTTCATGGAAAATATCCAAGAAAGTGATGCTGATATCTCTTAGTCATTGTTACATTTTCAATTACGATTTTCTTGAGTGTGTTCTAAATATTTAAACTTTTATGGGGTTGTTCTCTGCTTGTTTTCAAACGATTCGGACAGCGATTTTTCTGTTCCGTGTGTGGCCATGGTCATTTGCATTCCATTTTGAATTTCATTTATTTTATTTGTTTACATTATTTTGAAAGCAGAGTTACTGCATATTCATAATTTGATAATTTAGCATTACTCTGCTACGTTTTTCGCAGTATGCCCATTATGTATTTTAACGTTCTCGTATGTTTATGTTGCCGTTAAGTTGGTTCTTCAAAATTGATTTGAACGACAGACTTCAAGATAATGACACAACCCATCAATGAGTAACTAGTTGCACCTGCCGTACAAGGAAGCGAAATCTGTTTAAATATAGATTGTGGATTTCAAAGGTGGTGAGTGATATACGATTAAAATGAACCCAAGGGCGGAACGTTTTACTCTAAATGATAATAACCTAACCTAACCTAACCAATCAGTTGTACATATAAGATAATTTTGTTTAAAATTAATTTTATTTGTTTGTTCCAACCACATTGGCTCTGTCTCTCTCTTTTATCCAGGTCACTCCCGTATGTTAGGGATTTGCTGCTGGTTGGCTGTGTACTGACACCACACTTTGCTTTCATACCTTTTGTCCACAAACATTGCAAAGGGAGCATTGCTTGAAGTGTATATACACACCCAGGAGAACCATTTTCTTATCACAGCTTTCTTTCATTTTGCTTCTGTAAACATCGCTTGTGGCATATCCGTTGTCATCAGTTGCCATCTGAATAACTCTGCCATCTAGTGGTGATAGCCTTGGGCACCTGTTTTAAATATGTAGACCCCATATCAATTGTAATTTACTTACTGATTTTCCATCAGATATTGCCCCACAAGTTTTCAATTGGGTTAAGGTCGTGATTGCAAGCAGGCCTTTCTAGAACTTTGATGTTACACTGCAATTATTCTGATGTTGATGCTACATTGTATGTCTGAGCATTATCAAGCTGGAAAAAAAACCTGAGGATCATTTAATTCATCTCTTAGCGAAAGAATAAAGTTTTCCAAGATAACTTGCTTTTGTTTCTCCATAATCAGGATATCATTTTTGTTGCCTTATGAAAGCATCCCATATCATTACAGATTCCCCATCTTGAAAAGGGTAGTTTCTGATTATTTCAATTGTGCCAAATAAAAATTTTTTTTTTCATCACCACTGAAACACTATCTTTTTTGCATCAAAAATGATAACTTGCTTTTGTTTCTCCATGATGCAAAGCAGTTTTAGGAAGATATCTTGGGCAGCTTCCTTCATCCATTAAGAGATGAATTAAATTATCCTCACTTTATTTTCCAGCAAGATGAATCTCTGATGCACAATGCAGCATCAAAGTTCTGATATGGTCTGCTTGCAGTCCTGTCCTTAATCCAATTGAAAACCTGTGAGGGTGATATAATTAGACTGGTATATACAAACGGTAAATAGTATGCCACTGTTATTGACATCAAGAAGATTATTCAGTTAGCAGGGGATCAAATAACACCAGAAACATTGGGAAAAACAATGGACTCCATGACAAACTGACTGCTAGAACTTCTTTCAGACAAAATACTAGTTTGACAGAGTTCTAGTTCTTTCTTGGTGTCAAACTTATTTCTACTTCATGCTGTAATGAACTTATTACCTTTTGTTTTTTTTATTTATTTTTATCCTTTCCTGTTTGAAAATATTTTTCCATGTTAAAATTGAATATACATACATGTTCTTTCTGCTAGATATATAAATTTATTTCATAACAAAAACAGCCTAAGTGAACCAGGGTAGTCTCAAATTTTATTTCCAGTCCAGTTAAGTGGCTGTTAAATTTAAGGTTTATTTAAAAATTTTCATGGATGATTGAATTGGGCATTTATAAGCATTGTTTTGTTTTCTTTTCCTTTTTTTTTCTCCTCTCCCAAACAGATCCAGTAATACTTCTAATCATCTGGGTTCCGGACTTAGTATATCTCACGACAGTGTTTTCAATCCTGAACACAGTGATGAGAATGACATACGGAATGCCCAATCAATTCAAAATTTGGCCTTGCAGGTATTATGTTGTTTTCTCATATAAAATCTATACTTTGAAAATTTTCACTTTTACAGTATTTTTATTAAGTTATTCCATAATGTATGTGATAAAAAGGATCAAGTGTTTTATGTGTATATTTTCTGAAGGGCCTTTTAATAAGATAATTACAAAGTTTGTATTTTCTCATTTCTGAAGAAGGTCAGGAGAAAAAGATTGGGAACCACTGGTATAGTGCATTTGAAATAATGTTAATTATTGAATAAACAGAAAATAACACTGGATATTGATAAGCCAAATCAAACATCTTCGCATTAGGAATTACAATTTATTTCTACTGTCTTTATTTTATCTTTAATAAACTCAACTGCCCTGCTTGCAAGTGCCTCTACATTGGCTGTACAAAGAGGTCTTTCAAGGAGAGATTCAGTGAGCACAAAAGATCTTGGCTGAAAGATGATGGTAAGTAATCTTTCACTGACCACCTCATTAAGCAACAACACCAATTCTGAACCATCAACAGCATGATGCCGATTCTCAAGATGGATTTTGCCCTAATGATCAGAAGATTTACAAAAGAATTCCCGTACAAGATCTTGAATGGCCAAACCAACTTCGAGAGGAACCCATCCTGGACGACATAAACAACATTATAAGCCAGTATCACAGAAGAGACGTCAATGCGCCCAATGAAGAATGATTCCTGTTCTTTTTAGCTTTTTATTAATTATTGCAATTCAAAGCTCTTTATTTATTCACTTAAACTCATTATTGTTTCATTTGCTGATTACTTGCTATCCTATATAATCTTGTTTTCACTTACTGTAATATGGCTACCTTGCCTGCAAATCAGGGCTTGGGTTGTCCAGTTCCTCTGATTGGCATATGTAAACCATAAATTCCGGAGTCTCGGCTCACTGATCTTGTAGATCCTCATTTGCCCCGATGATAAAGTTATTTCAAACACATTGGCTACATTGACTATCTACCATATTACTATTCTTGGATCCTTTCATTTCTCGATTTACTCAGTAATCTTGACCATTATGCAACTCCTAGACATGGTCCGAAGTTATTACTACAAAGTCCCGTAAGTTTCCTGTGTACTTTCCTAAACATATATATTTAAATTGTAAGCAACAGGCTGTGTGCCTAGTAAAAGCTTACAGCTTATATGGTTTAATAGAAGGTGCCTACAGTTCAAAGTTACACCCAATTATGCCATAATCAAAATGAGAAACAAATCTTATATGGCCCAATTATGCAGAGAAGAAATGAGTCATGGAAGAACTGCGTTCGTTCCACAAGAAGATGCACTTTAATTATGCGGTAATGAGACTACACCTAGAATTGTCCTCTTTCATGCAACTGAACATCCTTCTTAATATTATGAACTATATCAAGAATTCACTCGACCAGGAAAAACGACAGAAGTTTGAGACCATATGCGCCAAACTGGAATGTTTACAGAAGAAAGTACATGACAAGAAGTTCAGTAAATTCTTCTTTCATGACAACGTGGTTAACTTAACACCCATTAGGGGCCATCCATAAATTACGTCATATGTTAAGGGGGAGTGAGGGGGTCAACAAAGTGACACATCGTGTGACAAGGGGGGGGGGGGGGGGCGAGTCATAAACTTCGTGACGTCACATGTATAGATCCGTAGCCTACAAAAAAGACAGGCCGGGGCACTAAAAAGTCAGATGACCAAAGTAGATCGAGCAACAATCCAACTTTATTGTTTCCATCTTGGATTTCAACAATCAGTGTTTTTTCCGTTTGTTGGAAACAATGAAGATTGGATTGTTGCTCGATCTATTTTGGTCATGTGACTTTTTTAAGTGCCCCAGCCTGTCTTTTTCGTTGGCTACGTATAAATCCCAAAGTCCACTAGAAAGACAGGCCCTGAAACTCAAAAGTCACCTGATCATCTTAGTCGAGGCAACGATGTAACCTTCATTGTTTCCAACAAACGATAATATACTGATTATAAAAATTCAAGATGGAATTTTGAGTTTCAGGACCTGTCTCTCTCGTAGGCCTCGTATAAATCTAAAGTGTTAAAACTCTAAACTTCAACTCTAACGAAAAACTTTAAAATATTACCAACTCTATCAATATAATAATATTGCTCCAGTGTCGTGGCATACTTATTTAAACGATTGTGTGGCATCTGTGGTCTATATTTTTCATCATACAATCATACAAAGCCATTGACCAACACAAGCAATCACATAAGAGCCAACAAGACATTTTGCCCATCACGAAGATTCGTCCTCACAGAACTGCAGCTAGACGTGCTAGGGAAGTTCTTTATTTGATAAACGATGACGATTCTATATGGTTGGATGAAGAAGATGTTGAAATATCGAATGTCCTAACGTTATCCAAATCGAAAGTGAAGTGACTGCTATGCCAGTCAAAATTAATACAGTAGTCGCCACTTACTGTAATCACGGTTAATGTAAATCAATCGGTTATTGTCATCGTTTTTGCCAGGAAGGGAACGGTTATATACAAGTACATTGAAAATCAGCCACTTATTGTAATCAAAATTTTGGTTAATGCCATCAAATTTTTCCCAAAGCGAGGCTTCTGCGCATGGGTAAAATTTTTCCCAAACCTACTACAGTAGAGTTGTAGAAATTCCGTAGAAATACTGCGAGTTGTTAAATTCAACAGTTCTTCAGCGCTGCAGCATCAAAAATGATGTCATGCTGCACAGTGTTGCACCAACAGTGCGGTATTAAAACCACGCTGTTGTTTGCTCTGCTGCAAACAAGTCGTTTGTGCAAGCTGTCTGTCACAATCGCCTCGTTCGCATAGGAAAACGATCCTACGTCGTGTCACCGTTTTTTTTTTTTTAACCAACGCGTTTTCTCATTATTAAACGTCTCCATAAGAATTCTTTTCAAAATCTTTAATACACCTTTTACAACCTTCTTAGCCGTATCAGTATCTAATTGTAACGAAAATTGTATTTTTTTTTACACAATATTATCGTCTTCATTCATGAACGCCACCATTAGCATGAAAGCTCATGCAATAGAACAAGCAACGAAACGAATAAACTTCGCTTCCAGGTTGACTGAGGACCAGGTCTGTGAATTTGTCACATTCACAGAGCCTGAAATTGCTGAGCAGGACGAACTGGAAGAGAATTGGGAAGAATATTCTAATCCACTAACATGTAAAGTCCAAAAGTCCAATAGTCCAAAAGCCATGAAATTCGTGTGACGTAATTTATGGATGGCCCCTTACATAGTTTCATGGACGTGCAAATGAATACTGAACATAGGCCTAAAGCACAACCTTTAGAGGAAACCTAACAACAACGAATACGTTAGATTGGTGGTCGAGGTCGAGTTGGCTCTATTAAAACTTAATCCTGAAGATCGTACCTACGTCACTACAGCCCAGGAGTAAGAAAAAAATCAGCCGTATCACTAGGAATGTGCCACCTCAAGAAGATGCCAAAACAGCTATTCTTATTAAGAAGTTGTTAGTGGATAACAATGTGTACATTGTTGGAGCCGACAAAGGCAATGCCGTTGTCATTATATGCAGTACTGATTTTGATTTCATCAAGACAATGGTTTCATCCTCCTGAAGAAAGACCCCACTCCGACGCTCCAAAAAAGCATAAGGACCATATCCAAGGAATTTTGCTCAGACCTCTTCAAAGACTTCGCTGGTAAAAATTATTTGTGGGAAACCACTGCCTCCGCATATAAGAGACCGTATAAACGTACATAAAATTAGTCATGCAATCCGCCTGGTGATCGACTGCACCTATACTACTTTTTACTACCAGGTTAGGAGAACTAAATGCATTCTCAAGAACCAAGAACATTTGTCCTCTGGCAAACAAATACTCCCTCCTAAATAGCACACACTTAGGTGAGAAATTACGCAATCAACAGGTAAGTGATAACCTTATTGTCATCTTTAAACCTTTATACCAATGTTCCCTTCTGGGAGACCATATCCACAATCGACATCTTACTGGCAAACAACAAAATGGAAGAAGACATCAGATCTGACATCCTGTGCTCCTTGAACACCATATGCAACCAGAATTACTTCAATTTTAAGGACGAATTCTATTCTATAGCCAACTGTGTGATGTTGGGCTCCCCCATTCTGCCTTTTTGTTAAAGTCTTTCTCCAACACGTGCATGTCACTGCATTGATGGAAAGCAAAACCTTAGTGCACTACTCCCAATATGTAGATGACACCCTCATCATCTTCGACGCCAACAAAGCCGAAGCCAATACCAACACCTTACTGGACACCTTCAACGGATTCCACGACAATTTAAAAGGAAACAGACAACTGCATAAATTATTTGAAACTGACCATCCATAAAAATCTTGAAAAGAAGAACTTGGAATTCAAATTTTTCGGAAACCTACCACCAGCAACATTATCCGCTTCTCCGCCAACCCCCCCCCCCCCCCCAGCACAAAACCACAGCTTTGGGATATTACTTTCGCCAGTCTCTTACATACCCAATCACCAGAAAAGACAGAACAGATGAAATAAGACTTACTTTTGACATTGCCAGGAACAGCTCCTTCTGGATCAGGTGACGCACTCCATTTCAAAAGGACTAAACGCAACGTTAGAAACGGGCTCCATTCCAACTTTACTGAGACTAGCCACAAGAACTATGTTGCCTTACGTGCACCGGCCCTGAAGTCAACAGAGTAACAAACATTTTCCGGGAACGAGATCTCAATGTGGCCTTCAAGACAGTCAACAACTGCAAGCGTACCCTAAATCCCAGACCGGCTCCTATAGACAATCACGACTTTTCTAAAAGTGGTGTATACAGGGTGAGTCAAAAGTCTTCCTATCTTGGATTCCAATGTAATATGCAAATTCCAATACAGCGAATGAATAGGAACTGAGGGTGCTCTATCTGATGGAGCACCTTTCATCATCTCAAATATGCAAATTAGGAGAAATCCAAATTCTATCTCGAAAAGCGTAAGAGATATACAAAAAATTCCAATTGCACGTTTGTTCAACAGCAAATTTCAAACAAAACAAAAAAAAATTCACCAAAATCTGATGAGCTGATCGCCCACAATCCTCATTGTAAGCTCTGTAACAGGACAATTGTCTCTTCTACTGTTTGTCACAGGACAATTGGCTCTTCTACTGCTTACAAATGGTCATCTGATACAAAGTAAGTCTTCCCATCAATCCAGATAGTGTTCAATGTGATGTCCACTTGCACCATAGCATAATTCCGCATGATATGTCAACGATGCCTGGTTATTGCATGATAATTTTGCCTCGCCTCACCAATGTTGATCATCTCCTAATTAGTGTACTGTGCCGTCTTGCTTTGGTCTGATTTTTTTCTCAGCTTCAACATGCCTTTTTATACCAATTGTACAGGAAACTGGTGACTTTATGGTAAGTTGTGGAACTTTCCAGAACAGGATGAGGATGGTGCATGAAATAATTTGCACACTTGCAAATGGTATTCAGAAGGAAAAAACACTCGGTGGTTACTTCCGAGAATTGAACCCAGGATCTTTGGACTCTGTTGCTCTTGTTTCTTCCTATGGCCACTCATCCCTTACCTCAATCTTGACAGGAATCAAGATTTTAATGTTGCAAAGCTTGCAATGAGGATTGTGCGTGATCCGCTCATCGGATTTTGGTGAACTTTTTTGTTGTTGTTTTGTTTGGAATTTGTTGTTGAACAAATGTTCAATTAGAATTTTTTGTATATCTCTTATGCTTTTCGAGATAGAATTTGGATTTCTCCTAATTTGCATATTTGAGATGATGAAAGGTGCTCCATCAGATAGAGCACCCTCAAGTTCCTATTCATTCTCTGTATTGGAATTTGCATAACTACATTGGTATCCAAGATAAGGGGGCAACAGACTTTTGACTCAACTTGTATAAACTCAGCTGCCTTACTTGAGAGTGCTTCTACATTGGCTGTACGAAGAGGTCTTTCAAGGAGAGAATCAGTGAGCACAAAAGATCTTGGCTGACTGGTGATAATAAGTCTGCTTTCGCCGATCACCTCATTAAGCAGCAACACCAATTCGTAACCATCAACGACGTTATGTCGATTCTCAAGGTAAGAATCTGACCCCAGGAAAATACTGACACATGAAGCCCTATTAATCAGAAGATTTACAAAAGAATTCCCGAACAAGATCTTGAATAGCCAAACTAACTTCGAGAGGAACCCTATCCTGGATGCCGTAAACAACATTAGAAGCCAGTATCACAGAAGAGACGTGTCTGCTCCTTTTACCTGCAGACATCGTTTTGTTCTCAAATACCTACCGCACCCTGTACAGTACTATACTGTATTGACAAGAGCAAAACCAGTGGGAGGTGAATATGCCATCCACTTTCTTTCCTGAAATGGACCACCCAGTAGCTGGCAGCGATCTCCGCTTTTCGGCAAAATGAAGTCATGTGTAAACAAGAGGGTCTGGCATCACGTGTAATGATCACGTGTAATTCCTTCCTGTCAATCAGCATTAAAGTTCACATGGGAAAGCTATCACTTCACCACCCTTTCGTTTCAAAAACACCACGGTTTCATCAGAACACTTTCGTCGGTGAACTGTGCGTGTCTGGTCTCCCCTGCCAAACGGCGGGACTTGATGCTAGTGGAAAAAATTTGTTTGTAAATTTATTTTTCAATGAACCAAGTTAGTAAGCAACAGTAGTTCTTGTTTGTATGTTCGCTGTACATGTGTGCTACACAATAAAAGTCATATTTTAATTAAGTGTATTGTTCTATTAGCTAGTAAATATAAAATTAATTGTTGTAGTTATTATTATTATTATTATTATTATTATTATTATTATTATTATTATTATTAAAATATTTAAATGACATTCTAATATGTTATGTATAGCACATCTCGTCTTGTAACATAGGGCATGTTCGTGTAATCTGACCAGCTGGTTATTAGGACAAAAATGATCGCTTCCCCATGTGGTTCGATTAACCGGAATCGACTGTATTCAACCTGTATATACAGTTATTATTTAATATAACAATACATTATGGAAGGACATTTTTTTTTTATACATTTATGATTTCTTTCGACATTTTGGCACGAAATTTAAACTTAAAGAACTTGCTTTGTTTGACGGGTTTCAGCATCAGAAGCATTTTCAATGCAGCAGAAGCCTCCTTTTTCTTTGTCGAGTAATCTCTAGTGCCGTTAAGCTAGTAAAGAAAAGAGTCTTGTGCACGAGGCATGCGTTGCTCGCAGCAGAGTGCCAGAAGTGAGAGAAAGCGCCAGAACTTTTCTCGTGTAAATAGGTCTTTCTCGCATACATGTGAATGCGGCTTTATGTGGTGGGATGTCTTAACGATGATTATAGACTACTAACGACTGATTGGAAGCTGAAATTTTATCAGTATACAAATTTTTTAATTCTTCTGGAATAGAATGTAAAAAAAAATTGACGTTTTCAACAAATATTTTTTCATTTCTGATGCTGCTTTTGTAATCACAATATTCTGTGTAATTTCTGTTAAGCGTCAAAAATGAGATATTCAACAATTTATTGCTTGGGCAGCCACTAGGATTTTAGTTTCAATTGTTGATCGTTCAGATCTGTCAACAGACATTTTTTACATTGCCAACACTGTAAAACAGGAAAGCAGGAACAGATTCTAAGTTTATATGGTAATTTGGCTTCCTAAATAATTCTTCCAGAGTCATATTTCTCTTTCAGATTTGGTTTTCCCCACATTTGTAGCACCAAAATACAAGAAATTAAGTTTTCCTTCATTTACAAACCAAATAATTGCAGGTGAATGTTTCCAAACCATTTACTTCCTACTATGCGTTTACATGAACCACTAAGAAATTATTTTCAGAATCCAGCAGAATCCATAGGCCTACACTGAATTTGCAGATAACGTGACTAATGCCTTATGAGAAAAAGTGGGTTAGGGGATGTCAAGTTGCCAGTTGACTCAAAGTTATTTTATTTTTATCATAAGGTTCAATCGGCCTCAGTATTGCTCTTTACCTCAGTCAACATGTCTAGAACTTTCAACTTATTTTTAAGTGACAAACTTTCTTATCAGAGTGGATTGTCACTGTTTTTCTTTTTCAAAGCCATGAAAAGCTTGCCAATGATATATGTTAGCAAACAGAAGATTCGTAAAATGCCACTGATACTGTTTGCTTCCATTGAATACATTTTCCCAGTGACTAGATGGAAATTCTCTGAAAGATAAAAAGCGAAAAGGGGAACCACAATGAAAATAAATCATGCCGAACCGTGCATACGCAAATTTACCATCACGTATAAGGGTAGATGGTATGCAAAAAAATTTGACACTGATATTGAGGGAAATGAGAATCACGTTTAAAACAAAATTGCTTTTATGAATGGTAAAATAAGAAAAATATAAACACAAACAAATTATTAATTTTATACATAAATTTATTTAACTTATATATGCAATTTATTAACGAATATGTATTTTGATTACAAATAATGGATAAGCTTTGTGAACCAATAATTTTAGAGAAGCCCCTGCACGTATCTTTTATATGTAATGAAATTTAATTATCTTGTGTTTAATATACCCCTGAGTGGATGCTCCCTTACTGTGGGTCGGGGGTTTGGGTGCTTTAGAGATTATGTGAGCTATACTGGTTGTAGCAGTGCTACTTTAGGGTCACCATTACCAGAAAGGTCATGGTTGAAGTGAGACGAAGAGCATCCAAACAAACATGTATCTCATGATGTCGACGAAGAACATCAAATATCATCGGGTGTGGCGCAGGTTAAAGTCACTCGCTTTCGGGAGTTAGGCAGAGGCTTTTGTTCGAAAAATAGTCGACAGTCTCCTGTTATCTTGGAGCAATGCCTCCGAGAAGCCCCACCAGTGCACTCGCTGTGCGCTTGGGGAAACTGTCGGGGGCAGTGCATGCCTTTACCCAGGAGGAGAAACTGGTGTGGAGATCCTCCACAGGGCTGCTTCCCCTGCGACCCAAATGGATAAGCGAGTTTGAAAAGTAGGTAAGTAAGTTGAGTTTAATAAAACTTAACATGCAATTTTAAAACACTGAGATCATATCTTATCTTTGATCACCGCGCTCCAAGTTACGCAACCCTGTTGACTGGCTCCCACGTGCTTGGCAGCGGCCACTGTGCGACCGTTAGTGGTCATGCTTGTGGGGGCCGTCACAGTTTAATATATTATTTACTATATCTTACAAGGAGACTCTGCGTACTCAGACTCGCCAATTTTGATAAAAAAATTTCTATGCATAACTTTCACAAAGTTAAATATCCACGCAAAGCGTTCGACGCACTTCTCAAAATTTTCCGAGAAAAAATCATAAAGTTTGTTATAACTGCCTACACTTTATAATCCCTGAATAGTAGCATAGATTTTTATCGCATTAAGGTAGTCTAATGGTAAAATGCTAGAATTCTGTTTTGCAGGTACAGATTCAAATCCCGTCTTGTATAATTTTTTTATTTTTTTTATTTCGTAAATTTTTTTTTAACTTGTATGTAATTCACTTCCTAAATATATTTCCGATTTTCCAATTTGCTACCATCATTGTTTTTATAAAATGCATATACAAATTATTATAATTAATGATGTACTTACAGTGATAAATGAGCATTTTAAAAAAAATTTATTTATCCATATTTAATTATTTGAATTAATTATTTTAAACACCCAATTCGAAATGAACACACTCATACTACAGAAAACACCTCCTCCCACACTTAATACATATTGACCTACCGTCACAATTAAATACACTGAAGAGCCACAACATTATGACCATCACCACTTTGGTAAATGAACTCGTCTAGGTCACGTGGAGGGCACGTAATTAAGTGGGAATGGTACTTAAATGCTGCTGGAGAAGGTAAGGAATCAGTCTTGCATTTAATTTTGTGAGTAATGGGAAAGGCTGCTGATCTAAGTGAATTTGATAGAGGGCAGATTGTAATGGCCCGAAGACTCGGAACGAGTATCTCCGAAACTGCACGATCTGCCATTGTTAGTATTTATGCAAAGTGCATAAATGACTGTGAAACCAGCAGTAGATGCCAAGGTGTTGGATGCCCACGCGTCATCAAAGTAACAGGATGTCGGAAACTGTCCCGCTTGGTAAAGCAACATTGAAGCCAGACAGTGGCTCAGCTGACAGCCCAGTACAATGCATGTCCAAGTGCAAGTGAGACGAAAGGAAATAGGTGTGTGTGGTCATCCACTGCCCCAGGTGAAACGACGTACACTCGTTATGCACTTTTAAAACTTTGTTGACACTAGATTAATGTAAAATATAGGCTTCACGGCACCATTTGTGACGAACCTTGGGGCATTGTGTGCAATTATATCCTCAGTTATACAGTGCAGGTTTAGTTTCGCACTTAAACTTCTACTGCTTTCTTCCCTTCTTATGATCGTATAGTGGCTAGATTTGTTTACGCTGTTCAATTATTCCCTATAACCTCTCTGAACACTTACCTTTACCTTGGTCCAATACACCATCAATCACTAACCTCTCTCAACACTTACCTTAATCCTCCCTTTTCTTAATATTAAATGTAATTACCTCCCCTGGGCTTACTGAATGGCTCAACGAAATTTCGTGTAATTTAAACAAATAAGCTTTATTGGACAATTTAATAATATTAAACAAACAAGTAAAAATTAAAGCTAAAAAGTAAATGATTCAGTTGGCAAATAATAATATAGCTAATTGATAAATAAATAAATCAAGTACTTGCAAAGTTGGCAACAAAGAAAATTTCACAATTAAAGAGTCAAAATTTTACTCAGTCTCTCTCTTGGATACTGCACTTATACTAAAGTTCACTATTAAGGTTCTCATGATTTGGATAATTCTCTCATTAAGCCTTGCACTAATTCACCAATTTCACTGATCTGTAATTGACACTACACTGCGAAATTCTATACACTTTCTTGCACGCAGTGCAGTGTAAATTCTATACACTT
>JAHWFO010068981.1:693880-707045 GCA_023313115.1 Rhysida immarginata | reverse complement strand
TTCTATACACTTTCTTGCACGCAGTGCAGTGTAAATTCTATACACTTAATTCTATTGTACTTATCTTATTTTAGCTTGGTCACACACTTTCGATGGTCTCTTTTGAAGTAGATTCATTAATCGCTGTCGGTTTCCTCTGGCGCTTGGGCCTCTCTCGACTCGTGATCCCTTAGCTTACCTGTGCTTCGGCTACTTATCTCATTGTGCTCCACCAGCTCCGACGTCGTTAGGCTGGCCAGCGAGCTACGGTTTATGGCCTGGTTGTAGCTCGTTATTCCCACATGCCCTCACCCAGACAGCCCGGCTGTAGGGGTCCACGCCCTGAGAAATAACACAGGCTGGTTTCATACTGCCTGATGCCCCAGTGCTTAAGGAGTCCCATCCTTGCCTGGCACTGTGCACCGTATGAAACCCGGTCACCTGTTGCTATACCGTGCCACTCCCGTCCGCTACTGTCACCTTCTGTGGTCGTCCGCTGCATTCACTTGCGTATGCTGCATGGGTTGGTTGATGACGTCCTTCATGCGAGATGTTCGCCCGATCTCATTCTCGGATTCTCGTTCCAATCTCTTCATGTATTTTCGTGCTGCTTAACTGATACTTTTTCTTCTGCCTCCTTCGACGATCTCCTTCTGTCTCTCTTACTCTCCTTTCTTTTTTCTTTCATTGTTTTTCACTCTTACCCTTATTTCTGGTTGGATGCTGGGACTTGTTTCTTGGAACTTGGCCCAGCGAAGGTCATTGCCTAGGCAACATCGCTCCCACCTTCGCACTCATTGTTCTTCGATCACACTTGCATAATCCCTCAACAAAAGGGGGCATTAGGCCTACTTTTCCACAGTAGCGATGGTAATAAAATTTTTTTTTTCTGATTTGCTTAACCTATTATTAATTTACTACCATTTTGTTGAGCCAGCAAGCACTCCTACGTTTCGACAAAAAAAAATTATTTAAAATAATAAAAAATCAACTTTATATCCCCCAAAAACAATATACAAATAGTCTAGCTTTGGCCTCCCCTTAATAGCAATCTGAATTTATCGCCAAACAAAATTTAAGCTAAGAGCCTCTCCAAACAATCAAATAAAATTATGATTTTAACTGAAATTCTTTATGATAACTCCCGATCCTTTTACCCATTATTGAAATAAAAAAAAACAATGCAGATATGCTATAAAACTGCATATCTGTAGTGGCGGGTCGTGTGGAATATTTAACGAAATATTACACACGTTCCGTCACACAAAAGTTTCGGAACACACAGTTCAGCGGACACTGTTGGATATGGGCCTGCGTAGCAGATGCCCCACTCGTGTGCCTCTGTTGACCAAGCATCATTGTCAACTATGCTTACAGTGTTCCCAAGAACATCGAGATTAAACCATGGATAAGTGGAAGAGAGTTGCCTGATCGGATGAATCACGATTTCTTATTCATCACATTGATGGTCGTGTCAGGGTATGCCGACTTCCTGGCGAACAGTTGCTCCCCCTCTGTACAGCAGGCCATAAGGCCATACACAGGCTGATGGTGACGGTATTATGCTTTGGGGAACGTTCTCATGGGCAGCTCTAGGACCCGTAGTTGTGGTAGAATGGACCTTGAAAGCTGCAGACTATCTGAACATCATTGTGGACCAGTTGCACCCTTACATGACGTCTGTCTTCCCAACTAGAAATGAAATCTTCCAGCAGGACAACGCTCCATGTCACAAGGCTTGAATTGTGATGGAGTGGTTCGAGGAGCATAAGGATGAATTCCCAATTACGGTAATGTCCTGGCCACATAACTCGCCGGATCTTAATCCAATAGAGCACATTTGGGATGTCATGGAGAGGCAGTTCAGAGCTCAAACACCATGTCGGAATATCGGATTTGCTTGACGAATGATTAGACATTTGGTACAACCTGTCTTCAGTCATCTACCAAGAACTTGGGGCATCCATGCAAAGGCGAGTTGCAGCTGTTTTGCATGCCAAGGTGGCTCAATGCATTATTGAGTAGGTGGTCATAATGTTTTGAATCTTTAGTGTACATCATATTATATCTATAGTTTATCAATCACCCTTCATTAACATTTAACTAGCATATTAGCCACCAAATTACAGTGTCCTATTTCTAGGATCAGAAGTTAACTATTACCTCTGTCTTTACCTGCACATAAATGATAACATCTTTTGTGGTTTTTAAACAATTTTTTATTATATAGTTTTAAATATAACTTGTAACAATCTTTCAATTTATGTAAAAATAACCTTAGCAAATCAGAAATTTTAGATTATGTTTAATTATAATAATTCTTGTAGCATTTTATAAAAAAAAAACATGATAATAGCAAATTGGAAAATCGGAAATATTTAGTAAATGAATTCCACATTCCCGTACATGTTAAAAAAAAATTACGAAGAGAAAAAAAAATTATTGAAGACTGGATTTGAACCCGTACATGCAAATGTACATGCAGAATTTTAGCGTTTTACCACTAGACTCTAGTGACTAGAGCACCTGAATGCGATATAAATCTATGCTACAATTCAGACATTTATAAAATGTAGGCAAGTATAACAAACTTTGTAAATTTTTTTCTCAGAAAATTTTGAGAAGTGCATCAAATGGCTTTGCATGGATGTTTAATTTGGTGAAAGCTATCCGTAGAATATTTTTTTTAATTTTTTTATGAAAATCGGTGAGTCCGAGTACGTGGAGTCTCCTTGTTAGCATTGAAAATATCACAATAGTCCCATTAGAATGCGTGCCATTGTACTGATTTCGACCATTTTTGAACTTGTCCGTGCTCTATCCCATATCTATCATTTGGTACAGATTTTTTTAAAAACAAGTTGGTTTTTAAAATCTTTCTATACTTTCCGAGAAAATCAAGTTACGGGCAGACAGATAGACGGACAAGGTAAAAGCATAAAGCACCTTTTGTTACTTAATAATGTTATAATTGGAAATAGGCCTAGGAGGGTTTTTCATGTCATACTGCCATATATTAAGAAATAAATAGTGAAAAATAGCAAAGACAATTCCGCAACCTGGACTAAAACAAAGGTCCCTGATTCGTGCCCAGGCCATGGAATTTTCTTTGCTATTTTTCACTATTTACTTAATACTGTGTTTATCATAATATACATAGGCCTAGGAGCGGGTCTCTTTTAGAGAATTAGTCTCTTTTCTAGCTTTTTTTTTTTTTTTTTAACACTGTTAAGAAATTATTTAAATTTAACCCTTTTTTTTTTATTATCAGAGTCTCTCATTATAAAACTTTTCCGAAGTCCTTATTCTCTTTTTCAAAATATCTTATTTTGGATATAGCAGTTATAAGAATCCCGATTGACCAGAAGTACAAGGCTACCTTTCCAGGAATCCTTTGTATCCTGCCTCCCCATTCATCATCCAGAGTAATGCTTACCAGCATGAGCAAAATCATCCTGGAATTGAGGGCATGGTGAATTGTCCCACTCAAGGTTCCTAGATAATGTATACTTCCCTGTGTATGGTCCCACTTTAAACAACCCACCTCTTCGCATAACCTTCCTCCTTTCCTCTGTATCCAACAGGCAGGGTTTTAATCTGTCAACGTGCACCGTTACCTGGTCATGCGTCCTAGTGTCTTCGATTTCATAATCGACGCCTGTGACCTACCTGATCACTCAATACGGCCAAGGAACTTAAAACTGAACTTCCTCTTATGCCCTCCTTTATGTAGCAACCAGATTTTTCCTCCAACAGGTAATGAACGTGTGATGCGCCCCTTATTCTAGCTCGCCAGGTGATGCTTACATTTTCAACAGTCTCTCGATCTAACAGTGTCGCGCATTTGGGTAAGCTCCTCCACCAAATGTGAACGGTATTGCAGTACATCTGCCGTTCTACTAAGCTCGTCATTGGCGTCGCTGTGGCGATCTCCAGGCATTCCTGGGTCAAAGCCCTACAACAGGAAGACCAGGCTCTCCTCGAGGGACTCATGCTGGATACAGTGCATATGCCAGCACGCCGTCCCATCGCTCTGGGTGTTCGCTGCACAGCGCCGTAATGGTTTCACAGAGCGACTTATTACATCGCTCTGCAATTCCTTTTGACGTTGGCCGGTACACTGTTGTGAGCTCGTGAGCGATCTTTAGATCCTCACACAGCATCCCGAACACCGCCTAAGTGAAGTTAGCCCTCGGTCGCTAATCACCTGTTGAGGCACTCTGTAATGGCACACAATATTCCGGGCAAACGCTCGTGCTACCGTTTCAGCTGTTTGGTCTGGGAGTGCCTGGGAGTGCTTCTGTGAACCGGGTGAACACATTGGTCATCACGAGGATGTACTGGTAACCCCTGCCAGACTGCTGTACCGGGCCCACCACGTCAATTGCCACCTTCTGGAAAGGATAGTGTGCTGTTATTTTCTCCTGTCAAGGAGCGCAAATCAGGCTATTTTTCGTCTGCTGGCACGTTACACAATATCGTATCTTCTGTATCACGCCCCCTCTCATAACCGGCCAATAGCATTTTTCCTGAAGTCTGCGTAATGTTGCGCTTACCCCCCTATGGCCCCCCAGTAAACCATCATGACACCACTCCAAGAACCTTTTCCGCTTGGCTTGCGGGGGACACAATCGTGCTTGCCCATCCAGATGTCTTATTTCTTGTCTCACAACAAGGCCACCCTCGAGCGTGTACTGTCCTCCCGTAGGGTACACCTTTGCTTGTGACTCTAAAGCCTGCATAATGCTCTGAGTCCACTCATCCTCCACCTGTGCCTCCTGGAGATCCTCACGTCCTCCAAACTCATTCATAGCTTCACTTGTATGATCCCGCACGTCCGGGATATTCTCCCCAGCCAACGAGGCTATAACTACTGATTCCTTGCCGACCTCTTTTCCATGGCCGATCTCCGTCGCTTTTGCACCCCTTTTCCTTTTAGACCTCCTTCTCGATCTTCTGGCCTTGACAACTTCTGCCTGTTGCGATTGGATTATCTCCCTATGGTTCCTAGCAGACCCATTCTTCCTGGCCTTCTCGGTTTTCACCTTGACTTACCTTATAGAACACCTGCATTCCTCTTCTCCACTCAGGCTCCTCTATCTCTGGTAACACCCCTTCCCCTGTCACAACCCAGAGCCCACCACAGGACCATTCATACAGTGGCCTAACCCTACATCTTCCTTGACATCTTTCAGCCTAACATCTACCCCCTCTCCTATTAATGGTGTACCTGCACCCTGTCCCGTTGCTAGATAAACTCCTAAATTCGACGTTGACTTGGGTGCGTGTTCCATTAGCAGCTGACTTTGGCTCCTACCTTCCCCCTCTAACGCCTCATTGGCCACATATACCATCTCTGTGTCATCCTGGTACCCTGGCACCTCTGGCCTAGCTGCCGCTCCATAGCAGGCCCAACGTCCTCACTCCCACCTCATATCCATAATTCCTAATGCTTCCTTCCTCCAGACTCCTCGGTTCATTTAACACGGCCCCATGGCCGAACCTTGAATCCACGTTACTGGTATATTGCCCCAACTCATTCCACGACACCCCTGGCGCCGCGTTCACAATAGACGAGTAAACCACCTTGCACGGGTTCCACTGTTGGATAACCCACTTGTCCACCATCAACATTTGGTATCCAAGAATTATTTAGTACCTCCCTGTACATTTCGACTGTATCTTGCCCCGTAGGCGACCCACCTGCCGGGAAATATTGTCCCTCCCCCCCATATTATTGTCACAGCATATTTTGCTCTTGTTCCCGCACCGCCCTCCTTGCCAGCGTGATCATAACTGCCCCTCTTTCACTCACTTCACGTCACCATATCTTATATCCACAGTCTGTACCCAGCTGGCCCCGTCCTCCGCACCCACTGCAAAGGGTTCTTCCCAGCGCGCCCGACTGCCTGCAGCTTGTGAGGTCCTACTACCTGGTACCTTAACATTACCCACCCTGGGTCAGAGTTCATAGCCAACCCCACATAAAACCTACCCTGACTCCACTTAGCTCATTAGCAAACACTCACCGCCTCCCATACATGCCGACCCAGTGCCATTACCTGTCACGTTCTCTACTGGCATCGCGTGTACCCTTCCGGCAACATGGGCATAGGCGCACTGAAATGTCATCCCCTTCAGAATGTCCATGCCCAAGATGCCGTCATGGTCGATCAGCTAAAGAATGTATCAGAAAAGTGCGCATACCCATATGACGACCTTGGACATTCACGTCAAGCATACCTCCCTGTTTCAAACTTAGGCAGCTTCCATTTATACCTCGTATTATCGTTTCTGCTGGCTGCAGGGGAGGACCCGAGAAATGTCTATAGGCTTCATTGTCGATTAATGGCACTTGGGATCCGGTGTCGATAAGCATTGTGATGGGCTGGCCCTGCAGAAACTCCGTAGCGGTGCAAATGCCACCCTCACCATTCTTAGTCAACACTAGCCCGTCTGCGCTTCCACTCAGATTAACACTCCGAGTTCTGGGGGCAGGCTGTGGGCAACTCCGGGCAAAGTGCCACAATTGCCCGCAGTGATATCATCCGGTGCTAGATCCTGTATTACGGGGCACTAGGGCTCTTGAATCACTCGAGGGGGGGTGCTGCTTGGACCTCTTCCTGACCCACCTTCAGTTGTTCCACTGTTTTGGCGGGATTTTCCACAATCCCTCCTGCCTTTTAATAGCTTCGGAACAGCTACACGCACCGCCCTGAGGTCTAGACGAGTCCCCACCTGGCAGACCACCCTGTCCTTTTGGGGTGTGACGCATTATGCCCGAACCACCCTCAGGCCCCGACAGAGACTCTCCAGTTTCTGTGATGTTGGCACACTTTTATTTTTTCTTTCCAAATCCTCGGAGTGCATGGCCAACACGACCACCCCCTTGTAAGTCTTCCAATCCGCTATCATCAGTGCCCTTCGATGCGCGAGCAAGCAACTGTTGTTAAATCTCTGAAGTAACATGTTTTCTCGTGTAGGTGCTGCCTGCGGATTTGCACTGATGAAGCGTTCCATTACCAGCTTGAGGCGGCTGGCAAAAGTCGCCATGGACTCATGCAATCCTTGGACGGTGTCATGTAGCTCGTTTGAGAAGTCTCTCATCACCGTAATTTTACCGAAGATCCGCTCTAAGCGCGCAGATAGCTGAGCATAGTCTTCTATATCGAACAGCTCATGTTCTGCGGCGTGCTTGGCCACAGCTCCCTTCAATTTTGTCTTGATTATTGTGATTTTAACATCTGGGGTCCATTTTGCATGGCTCCTATGCTTTCCACTTTTGTGAGGAAGGCAGCAATGGTGATACCACCATAATTGCCCACAAAGGCAGGCATGGCTCCTGTGAACCCGGCCAACTCAGGTGTTGCAATGGGCACCACATCCTTCTCATTGCCAGGCATTTCATGTACTCTGCTTATTTCATTCCAAATAAAGTCTTATCCCCAAAAACCTCCGCTATACCCACACGCACAATACCCTCAATACGTTTAACCAACAACCTTCCTTATGCAAATACTCACATATGCACGTCCGTCACAAAAAAAAACACAAACAGCATAGTATCTGAGTCACATTTTACAATCCGGATATGCTGGATTTTGGATCCCTGTTCGGGCACCAGTGTGATGACTCCCACATTCCTGTACCAATCGTTATGCCAACACACGTGTAGTTAGAATCTGGGGTGGGGCATCAAAAGTTCGGAACCCAAATGAGATTGACTCGGACACTAGATGTTTTGGAGTGTTACTAGCCAGTTTATTTCTATTTTTGCAACAATACAAACACCATACATTTACGCTGCGCGCTCGACATCTGAGGGGCCCCTCGCAGTCATAGAAAATTAATTTAGTTTTCCATCACGCGTTGAGCGACGCTCAAAAATACGTAGCCCAAAGCTGCGCCCAGATGCACCTGAACATAGACACCCACGTTTATGCACAAAAGTATGGGCGTAGGAGACGAGGGACTTTATGGACTTTGCCGCTGTGGCTGCATGCACATCCAAGACCCTCGCAGAAGCATTCCTTTCTATTCAGTGTTTACCCACGCTCGGTGCCTCCGTTAATGCGTGCAGTGAAGGGGAAAGGCACAGTAACCCCACATGGTAGTTTTGAATGGCACCAATCCACTAGCCATGGCAACATCTGAATTGCTTCCGCGCTGGCGTGTTGTGCAGATGAATTTCACACACAGATAAGGGACAGTGCCGTTTACAAGTGATAGTCGTCTTCCGTCTCATGCCCTCGCTCCACTGTGACACAGCTAAAGTACCACCATGCACGGTGCACTGGGTTTAGCAAAATTTACGACTCCAGCTAAAACTAAATACTCCATTAATTCCACCCATAGTGGTTAATCAGTCATTAGAACTGTTTCTTTTACACAGTGGCACACTTGAATCGCCACACGAACAGTCTGTGGAGACCTCTGCACGGCTGAGCTCCGATGATTTGGCGGGAGGGACCACAGTCCAGGTGCTTAAGCGTAAGATAGTACAAATCTTTTGGATGACTGCTCTGCTTAGGAACAAATCAAGTAAATGCCACTCACCATGTCACTGCAACATTATCACCTGGTTTACTGAAGAAAGCTTGCTCGTTCACTGCAATACAACTCCAGGCTCGAGTGTCGTCATCAAATGTTCGTTAGGTTGACTCGTTGGCGGTCTGCTCAATGAAATGCTGTAGCTCCTCTTTCGTGGCAAAACAACAGACAACTTACTCGGCTAAAAATTAACTGATACATTTAATAAGTGAAACTTCAATTAACTGATTAAACTAAACAAATAGTAATCGATCATCATGACTTCTAAATACAATTCCCTTAATTCCGGAGGTTCGAAACGGAGGTTAAACATATGACGGCTGCAACATAACCGCTCACCTTGGGAGTTGTTACCAAAAAAAAAAAAAAAACGAACATAAAACAAATCTCTACAATATGTCATGCATATCATTACTCTGAACTTTTTCTTAACAATACTCTGTTGGAAGCTGGTTTTATCTTCTCAGAATTTTAACCACACAACAATCCCAACTTCCAACAGAGGGCTTATCAACACACCACTAACAATGCGATTACACACCGCTACGAAACAACGACACAGCAATTACCAACAAAAAAAGACCTCATGTCTCGCCATACGCACAGGTAAACCTCACCCTTTTGTTCCCAACTTATCGCTAACCATTAAAAAACTACATAAGTACTAAAATAAAACAAGGTAACATGCACAAAATACTTGACACACGCGAACACCCAACACACATTTATAGCGAATGAGCGACTGCATTTACGTTAAATTTTCCAACACCCAAAAACTGACATGGAATGTCATACTTTCATGGCAATAGATATGAGCAAAATTTCATGAAGTACGCAAACCCTTCACTCTAACGTAATGAAAAAGAGCACACTCGTAACGAGCAGGAGAATTCCTAATTAATGTGCTGTTGATACGAACATTAAAACACAAAAGTCCAACAGATTGCACTACAAGATGATCGAAGTTAAGAGAAAATTCGATACCTGAGAGAGAAGTTTAGAAAATAAAATATTCAGAACACCCTTCTCTTTCATCTTCACCTCCTTCACTTATACCAAGTATTTAAACTGTTCATTGGCTTCAGATTCATTTAATCACATTTGGAAAAATGACGAGGTGGGATACGCTTTAACTCTCATCCATTGTAATTTGAGCAAAGCGAAAGTGTTCAGACTCACAGAAAGTAATCGGCAGATGTTTCAATAGTGTACTAGCACTTAATGCTAAATGATTGAATAATGTAAAAGGTTAATCGTTTTGACACGTAAGGATTGCTTTGATGAGATGCCCTCGCTGTTGCAGTAAGGATTTGCTTTTGTATTTCAGTGCCAAATGTATATAAAAACACCTTTTATTGCAATCTCTAAATTTTAAACACATATTATTGTAATAAAATTTTTCTATAAAACCTTGGCACGATGATAAATAGTAGAAATAGGCTGGAAAATAGGGGTCCCCATCGCTATTCCCTATAGTTTTCTGTGGCGTTCGTCTGCTCCAAACCTTCTAGGTGACGTCGCACTTCAGTAGCCATCGGCCATCCGTGATCATAACCGCTTTATATCTTTTTCAGTAATACTTCTACTGCTAGGAGCATCTAAAGTCAGAGGAACTTCATCGATGTTTATAACACAACAGGTCACAGATTATTTTCCTTCCATTTTTCGATAGAAAAATCTTTAATAAAAATTATGTTTTCTTATGCTAGTGTATAGCAGACGATAGTTCTATACTTATTTCTTATTGAAGTAAAATCATGTTTTTGCATTTGATATTACAATTTAGTTCTTCAGAATTTATCTCATCATATTAGAAACAACTGCTGTATAATTCTATGTCTTAATAAGTGTAATATATATTATACTTTGAAAAGTGTCATCAAATAGTAAATGTGCAGGACGTACCCCATTCAGGACCAGAAACTAATGAAGCTGTATCTTATTGAATTGAGAAGTTGGTCAGATTTTGTTATAAATGTTTATTGTGCTCTTTGTGATCAATATAGTTTTCCATTTTTTCTTGTCCTTTTTGATCATGGATTATAAAAAAATATAAAATTAATATAAGAACATGCATGAATCTAGTCTCTTTTGGTATTTTTTTTTTGGTACATTAGCCTCTTTATTCTTTTTTTTTTGAGGTAGTTTGCCACTCCTAGGCTTGTATACACAACTTATTGACATATCGTATCATCATTTGTTTTGGCTTTAATAATCAGAAAATTATGTATAATGGCATGGGTGTTTATGTTTGTCCTGTGTTTGTCATTGGATTAAGCACAGTATTCCCTTAAGAAATCCATGCTAAGGTTATCATTGGCTTTATTCAACGAAAACCTAACCCAATCTAATAATTTACTTACTTACTTTTCAAACCCGCCTTTCATTATGGTCACAGGGGCAGCAGCCCTATGGAGGATCTCAGCAATTATGATCTTCCGCCATCAGGTCCATTTCAACCATGGTAATGCCCAAGCGATTCAAACCCGGATTCTCCATGTAGTCTAGCCACTTGGTTCTAGGCCTACCCCTTCATCTCTTACCCACCGGCTTGGAAAATTACAACTGCGTAAGAAGACCAGTTTGCAGCATCCTTATCGCGTGGTCATACCACCGCAACAGAGAGACTCAATGCGAAGAAGTAGCTGCTCAAAACTTAAAGACTCCCTTATTGTGCTGCTGTGCACTCTATCTATAGGGTAAAACCTGCCACACGTCTCAGGAATCTCATTTCGGCTGCTTGTACCTGCAATCGCACTCTTTCGGTCATTACCCAAGACAGATGACCATAGGTGAGAATGGGGACAAAGATAAATTTGAAAACTGAGAGTTTGGCTTTGTTTCCCAGCTCGCATTTGATTATCACAGTTCACATCTGACACAGCTTGCTGCATCGATCCGAGCATCCAATTCTTTCTCCTGCTGCCCATCACTCATGAATGCAATCCCTAGATACTTGAATTCTCCACCTGTCTCACTGGGGCTTCCCTGATATGGAGAGTGCACTGAGAAGGCTGTCTTTAAAGGACCAGAACCTTGGCCTTAACCACACTGATCTTCATCCCAGCCTCTTCAAATTTGGCTCCAAACCGGTCTAGTTCATGTTGTAGGTTGGTGCGAGAATACCCAAGGAGGACAAGGTTGTCAGGAAAGAGCAACCTTTCCACCAAGCAGTCGCCGACACAAACACTCACTTCACCTCTGCTGCCCCTGTCTATCTAGTCCATAAAGATAAGGAACAGGAGAGGCGACATTACGCACCCTTAATGGAGTCCAACACCCACGGGGAATGGTGTTGACTTAATGCCATTTATCCAGACGCACATCTCAGAGCTTTCGTATAGAGACATGATAGCCCATCCACTCCGTACACTTGCATCACTTGCCAGAGCTTCTCCCAAGGAACTCTGTCATTTATGCTTTTTCAAGGTCCACAAAGCAAGCATAGACATCTTTTGCATGCTCCCAGGATTTCTCAAAGATTTGCCTTAGAACAAAGATATGATCCGTCATGCTTCAATCAGGTCAGAAACCACACTGCTTCCTCGGCTGTTTCCTGACTTCTCTTCTCCAGACACTTAACGTACATTTTCCCAGGAATGCTGAGCAAAGAGATGCCTCAAAATTGTTGCAATCTCTCCGATCTCCTTTTTTGAAGATAGGGATCACAGTTCCTGTCTGCCATTGCTTAGGAGCCTGGCCAGATATCCAAGTAATGTGACATGCCCTAGTCAGCCACAGGATACCATCCAGATTTAAGGCCTTTAACATCTCGGACTGATTTCATCATCACCTGCAGCTTTTCAGGAACTTAATTGCCGATCTGACTTCTGCTTCGGTGATATTATTGCGACTATTCTCCGCTCCAAGGTGCACCTCATGTTCCTCAGTTGCTGCTGCCACTGGATTAAGAATAGATTCAAAGAATTCCTTACACCTATGCAATACACTCTTCCCACGTTTTCAGAAGCGTCCCATCTGAACTCTTAATAATTTGTGATGAAAGAGACTTCTTTCCATGGAGGCAGTGCACGGTCTACCAGAATTCTTTGCTTGTCGAACTATAGTCTTAACTCCAATTTCCCTCCGATCTTCTCTCAGGCCTTGGCTTTAGCTGTTGATACTGCCTCAGCTGCTGCTTTTCGTGCCTCAGTGTACTGCATTTGATTCGGTCAATAGGCTTCCTTCTGTGCCTTGACAGCTTCTTGGACCTCACTGTTCCACCATGCAGTCCTTTTCTCACTATCTAGGTTGGTCTTCAAAAGTGGCGTATCACAGCATTTTTATGTTTCAAGAAAATATTTTTATTAAACTCTGTAAAAAAACATAAAGGCTGTTATTTCCTCTATAAGTTTGAGGAAACTTAGAAAATTTTCTTCCTGCACCACACGCAGCCAGTTACGAGCACAGCATAATGTAGCTGAAGTTATCACAGCAGTTTTAAACAACTGCTGCTCTTCTTCAACAGTACCACGATCACTTGGTAGTTCTTTGAAACTTGAAGATATGTTATCTGCAAAGGTCTTTTTCATAGCTCTATCCTCAAATGCCTCCCATTGATGCACCAAGTTCTGTCTGTGTTGGCAGATTAATAATAATAATAATAATAATAATAATAATAATAATAATAATAATA
>JAHWFO010068981.1:677162-693870 GCA_023313115.1 Rhysida immarginata | reverse complement strand
ATAATAATAATAATAATAATAATAATAATAATAATAATAATAATAATTTTTGATATTTATATTACTCTCCGCTTCCCACGAAAATGCACCTGCGTTGTTGAAAGTGCTCACTGCGCACGCTGCAGTCGTGGATGCGTCCACAGCACTGATAGGGGGGAACCTTAACCATATGCAAGTTAACAGCAGGCTCCAGATGCTGCTTTCCCTGCCTACCCTCCATGCATTTTCGTATTTGTGTTCCCTATCAGTGCTGTGGATGCACCCATGACTGCAGCGCATGCAGTGAGCACTTTCAACAACGCAGGGGCATTTTCGTGGGAAGCGGACAGTAGATCTAATTGTAAGGTTTTTAATTTTGCACAAAAAAATTTAGCAAAAACGATGTTCTTTATTAGTGCAAAACTAAAAATATACTGCAATGGGATTATACTATCTAGATAAACTTCAACTATGTAGTTCATAATCCCTATATGGTGTCCATAAATTATCTTTACAACTTTAGGCTTGGTAAAACACTATACAAGATAACAAGAAACCATTTTCAGCATTGGACAAGTAAACTCATAGTTTTTTTTTCCTCATTCATAAACCTCAAGGTGTGCACCCTTCATGGAGTGCAAAATCATTGAGAATGCATGTCTTCAAGTACATTAGATCTCTAACCTTGATTCTGCACACTGGGTCCTTCAGGAAACCCCATAGGAATATCTCCAGTGGTGGGAGGTAAGGTGATTGAGATAGTCACCAAATCGGAACTTGGTTTAGTTGCACTTGGGTATCTGATTTAGTCCCTAAGAAACCGGCAACACACTGACAAGGGAAGTGCAAGACTTGTCAATGTTATACAGTAACCAAATTTGGCATACAGTTAGCAACCATAGAGTATAGTATGAATACCAATTTTCAGGTTCCGTCATCAAGTAATATTCAAGAAAAGTACCTGTAAACTTTTCAAAAATTAGTCTAACATAGGTTTATTGATAATGACAGAAAGGTTGAGAAAAAAACAATTAAATGAAATTTACTGATTACAACAGTTCTGAAGATTAGAAACAAAGTGAGAAAAGCTGTATGTAAAGCAGCAATTGGTGCACCTGATAAATAAGTTTGAGCAAGTTTGACATTGATCAATAATTGTGGAATCAAAACATCAGTTCCTGTTGGCAGCAGTGCATCTGTGCTTTTCTCACTTTGTTTCTAATCTTCACAACTATTGTAACAAGTAAATTTCATTTAATTGTTTTTTCTCAACTTTTTTGTCATTATCAATAAACCTATGTTAGACTCATGCTCGAAAAGTTTGTGTACTTTTCTCAAATATTACTTGATAGCGGCACCTGAAAATTGGTATTCATATAATACTTTATGGTTGGTCACTGTATGACATTGGCAAGTCTTTTCACTTCCCTTGTGAGCTTTTTCCTGTGGTCCACATTTCTCGTTAGAAATGCTTCACCTAAAACAAAAAAAGCCGAGTTTACATCTCACATACTGAAAAACAGTTTCTTGTTATCTAGTATAAAATTATACATATACTTGTTAATGTGTAAAGTTTGTAAAGATAATTTATGGGCATCCTGTATAACATATGAGGGGAAATCAAAAAGTAATTGAGTAAATTTTTCACTGCAAAACCGTCATGTATTTGCAAAAATCATTATATACATTTTGAACGATGAATATTGATCTACTTCTCAACATAACACCATTCACATTTAAGCATTTGTCCCAATGGGAGACCAACTTTTCGATACCCATAGTGTAGAATTCATTCGTCTGGAATCGAAGCCATGACTGCACAGCTGTTTTCACCTCACTGTTGCTCTGGAAGCGTGTGCCAGCAAGTGTTGCATTAGAGGTCCGAACAGGTGAAAGTCAGAGGGCACCAGATCTGGACTGTAGGGTAGATGGTGTAGAACTTTCCAGTTCCAGGACTGCAGTTTTTGCGACACTGATGCAGCAACATGGAGATGAGCATTGTCATGCACAATGATGACCTCACCCATAGCCTTCTGCAGATGCTTTCGGTGCAGAGCAGTTCGTAGCCAATCTAATGTGGCAGATAAGCAGCAGTGTTCACCGTTTCTCCTTTGGCCAGAAAATTAGCAAGAAGAACACCCTAGCTGTCCCAGAAAACAGTAACCATGACCTTTCCTATGGAAGGCGTTGTCTTGAATTTTTTTGGAAGGGGAGATTCGATGTGTTTCCACACCATACTCTGTTGCTTCCTTTCCACTTTTTATCTCTGGTGAAAATGTGTTCAACGAATGAGTGTCCCTCCTTGTGGTACTGAAACAAATGCTCCAAACAGTATGCCATGCAGTTCTCCATGTGCACTGGTATGAGCTGCCTCATCTTCCTGACACTTTCTGAAACTTAAGGTCTTCGTGTGCAGTTCCATATGAAATGTCCAATTCCAGTGCCACTGCTTGGATCATTACCCGCCGGTCTCGCTGAATTACTGCATTCACGGCATCTATTTTCTTCTGTGCACGGGATGTGCCCGGACGTCGAGAATATGGTTCATTGAGGACACTTTTGCGCCCCGCTCTGAACTCGGCACACCACCTGCGCATATTTGTCAGTGTGTTGCAACATTGCACACAACTCCCAATGGATTTCAGAAGGCTTTTGTCCTTTTGACCACAGAAACCTGACCACAGTCCGATTTCCATAGTCTCGAATGTCTTCAGCTTACCCTCCATTTTGGAACAGCTGTAGTTCTGCATTCAGAAAGCATACATGCCTGCCATTCCCCGGAGTGGTGGAAAATTACATTCTCTTCAAATTATATATAATGATTTTTGGAAATACCTGATGGTTTTGCTGTGAAAAATTTACTCACTCACTTTTTAGTTTCCCTTGTACATGTTCTGACTAATCTACATAGTGATGCGAAAGTCCCTGTACTCCAAGTTTAAGATGTATTTGCTGCAAAACCAAAAAAGATATCTGAGTATTGCTGCTTGTAGTAGTTGTGTGTGACCTTAGGAATGTGCTGCGCAACACGAGAGCACCACGTGACACGACTGTTGCGTGGGCGAACAGTGACGTTCAGTCGGTCATGGTTCTCACACAGGATCAGAGTCACGTTCTTAGAAGTTTATTTTACCAAAATATTGTACCAACGTTGCATTCAGAGCTTTCAAAGGAAGTTTGCTGATGCTCCTATACTGTACCAGGGAAAACAATTGTGTAGGATCTTGCTTACAGGTTGTATGAGGCAGGCTCCTTGTATGATAAGCCTAAAAGTGCCCAATGGGCCATGGTGATGACCAAGTTTCTGGATGAAATTGTAGCTTCCTGTAAACACTCTCCATGGAAGTCACCTCGGCGGTTGTCTAAAGAGTTAGGGGCCTCGTACTCAGCCTGCCAGAAGGCTATTAGATGTCTAAAGCTACAGCTGTACAGAATTTGAGTAGTGCAAAACTTCGTTTTTTAATTTGGAAAAATGCATTGCTTACTGTTAAGTTTTAAGATTTCAAGCACAACAGTTTTACGTGCAAGAGTTTTACTGCATGAATTTGGACTCTATTTTTGCGTGAGAACCATGACTGAAATAACGTCACTGCTCGGCTGCGCCCACGCAAGCATCTTGTCACGTGGTGCTCTCATGTTGTGTAGCGCATTCCAAAAGTCAAGCACAACTGTGTAGCAATACTCTGATATCTTTTATTGCAGTAAATATGTCTTAAACTTGGAGTTCGGAGACTTTCGAATTGCCCTGCAGTTTTTTTTTTTCGTTATTACTTATTTCTAATTCTAACATAAAAAATTATTTTAACAAAAGAGGAAAAATTTAAGATGTGTATTTTTTATTTTTTAATTTAATTTAATTTAATTTAATTTATTTATTTATTTATTTATTTATTTTTTTGCAAGAAGGAGTTGATAGACCATTTTCAACCACAGAGAGATTCAGATGAAGACGATGTTGGTTTGCCATACAGTCCCTGTACAAGTCCAACAACAGCCGAAGTGTTACAACAAGGGCTTAGAGTAAGAAAAGTATATTTATAATTTTTTTATAATATTTTTCTGGTATGTTTAAAGAAAAAATAAAATTCTAATGTTATTAATGATGTGTACTTGACAAACTACCAAATGATTATCCTCTATAACTCATAATTTTGTGAATTATGCTTGCATTAAGAATGCCTAATGTATTTTTAACTAAGGAAAGTAATGAGAGACAAAGATACAAAGGAAACAAGCCAAAAACTGTGGACGCAACTGTACAAAGAAAAATAACTCTGAAAACACTATTCCACATAATAAATTTTAATGACTCAGATGTACATTTGGGAACCAAGTTTCCTTCATCAGTGAGTAAAGAACAACGAGAGAAGCCGAGTATTTATAATATATAAGACACAATCAAAAAAATTATACAAAAACAAAACGCAAACAACAAAAGAAAACAACCAATACAACCTATCTTCTTAGCTTAGCCCTACGAAAGCCAAACAACAACACCCCTCCCTCCCCCTCCCCCTTTTTTTCCCACACTGGATAAAGGAGTAGTTCGGTTATAAGAGCAAGGCGGAAAACTTCACAAAAGAAAAAAAAAATCACAGAACACAAGAAAAGGAAGTTATTTTGTAAAAAATTTTGCTAAAGGGAGCCATTCTGCCACTGGCATGGGACCATTCAGGGTTTTATTGGTTGCTTTGTTTTTCACAATTTCAATCAATTCAAGAAAGGATAACATTTTAACTACATCTATGAATAACTTCAATTGAATCTGTGGAATAATTATGTTTTTCATTAATGACACCCCTAACCTAGCATTCTTTACACAAGAAATATGTTCCTTCATCCGTATTCCCACTCCTCTTTGGAGCTTCCCAAATAAAACTTGTCACACATTGCACACTTAAACTTATATACCCCGGGGCAGTTTGCCGCTGGGATCTTATCTTTTATTACACTTACATTCTCTTTAAAGTATTACTGCCCTTATAAACTTTTTTAAATCAAACTTACTACAAATATTCTCGACCCATTTGTTTAGTGTATTGTTGTAAGGACTATGTAACGGAGATTATAGATCTGCCGCGGATGGAGATAGACGTGAAAAAAGAATTTTTGGAATTGTACGTAGAGATTCCGATTTTTGACGGAAGCCAAAATGTGAAGGAATTTTTTCAGACGGTTGAGGAAGTAGCAGAAGCAGGAAGTTGGTCAGAGGAGACGACGATGAAGATGGTCAAGTTGAGGCTGAAAGGAGAAGCCCAGTTTTATGTTAGAGAAAGTGGAATGCTCGGAGCGGTGGATGATTTTGAAGAGTTTAAAGAAATAGTGGTAAATAGGTTTTCTCGGGAGACACTGGAGGAGATGGAGAGATAGTTTAACACGTGTAGTCAGGAGGAAGGAGAAGCAGTACAACAGTACGCCACGCGCTTGGCTTCGGTGGGGAGAAAATTAATTCCACAAATAGGTGAAGAGGACCAAGGTGAAATAGCAGATGCTAAAAGAGAGTATGCGAAAGACATGATAGTGAATAGGATGCGAAGTAGGTTTGTGGCAGGATTGTTACCTTACATACAGTGAGGTATGGTATGTGTGGAGCCTGAGAGTTGGGAAGAAGCAGTAGGAATTGCAGAGAAAATAGAACGAGCAGAGAAAAGATTGCAAGCACAGACGATGATGGGAATGATAGAGAAGGAGAGAACGGAAGATGAAATAATGATAGAAATAACGGTGAAAGTAGAGCAAAGATTAGGACCGGTAATAGAAGATGTGGTGCAGAGAGTTTTAAAGAATCACACTAAAAAAGAATTAAATGGGACGATGAAAAAAGAAAGGGATAGAGCTAATGGTTCAAGAGTCAGATGTTATCATTGTAAAAATTTAGGACATTTTTCAAGACAGTGTATATTGAACCAAAATAGAAATCAAATATGTCGTTGGTGTGCAGATGTGCGAGAGAGGAGACGAAACTTGCACGTTTTCGTTCGACTCTTCATGGACGAGACATCAAAGAAACAGTCGACCTAGGTAGAGTGAAAGTCCCTTTCACAGCTTTTATCTATTGATACAGTATTAACAACCATGAAATGAATAAATGAATATTATTAGATATTATTATGATTTATCTCAGAAAGAGTGAAAGTTAGTTCACAACATCGCGGAGCCTACAACGGACCCTCCCCCTCCAAGTCTTCACGTCGAAGCCAGATGATAACCAGTACAATGGGTATTATGCATTCGCTTGCTCCTGTTAACCCTTGCGTTGGTCATCACTATTAATTATTATATTAGTTATTAATTATGTTGTTACATTTCTGTATTCTTCATTTGTTTTTCCTCCCAACGTTGTGACTTCATCGATCTTAATAGGTCTGACGATCTTATCTGCTATTCTATCCAGTATTTTTGTATTATACCCAATAAATTTTGGGTATGATTTGATTATGACCAATTCTTTATTCCTTGTGGCATCGTTCAGGGGTAACAATAGCCGCCTTCTGATCTAATGATGAAACGCCGCAAGTTTGTGCAAAACACAATGATTGGAATCTGCTCTGATATATATAGGGGTGAAGTTTTGTTTTCTGTATACTTCAAAATTCATCTTGTTTCCAGACTTAAGGATTAAGAGGTCTAAAAAGGGCAGCTTACTATCGTCTGCTTCTTCTAGCATAAACTTGATATGCGGGCAAAGCGTATATAAGGCGGCTAAAATCTCCATAATGCCCATCTTGATTGTGTCAAAAATACAAAAAAATATCGTCGCCATATCTATACCACACCGATGGGAAGTAGTTAAACGAGGTGACAGTCAAATTTTCTAATTTTCTGATACATGTATAAAGATTAGCCAAGAAGGGGCTAATGCTATTACCCATCGGCGTGCCATTTAACATTTTGTAGAATTGTCCATTAAAAGAAAATACATCTCCTCCCTTATGCTGAATTCTCTAAAGCGTCCGTCCGTCTGTCTGCTGTCACTCTCCCTCCAGCGTAGCACATTGCAAATCGAAAGTAAAACTAAACCAAAAAAAAACAAAAAACTAGCGCATTGTTGTAATTCGAAAGTAAAAGTAAACCAAAAAAAAAATAATATGGGGTTGTACTTGCCCCAGAGTGTGTTCAGTCATGGTCAACTGTATGTGGCGCTCTCTCGAGTTACTTTGAGAGCCAATGCAAAGGTGTTTACCGCCAAGAAATTGATTAACAACCCTGAAACAATATTCATACAATATCTAAAGACCTACCCAAAAACCATCTGGATAACACGAACGAAACAAAAAAAAAAACACCCGAGAACATTTGTGTATATTAACAAACAAAACGACAACAAAATATATGTAGTAAAGGTATGGAAACTATAGATTCGAATTATCCACTCACCCATGTAGCGGGCACCCCTACCCTAATTATTAAACACAATACAGTTCATTACTAACATAACATCTTTCACCACACCTAACGAAACATTGTTTTCGTATAATATGTCTTCTAAAAATGCCAAGGTTTCTTTCAAAGGTATGCTAGGAAACAAATTTTCAATGTCGAAGGACACTAGTCTATCCTAAGTTCTTATAGGGGGTGTTACTTAATTCACTACTATTTTTTACAGTGTAATCTCCTCCTGGAAGGCATAACTTTGAAAGAAATGTTTCAAGCATAAATTTCCCTAAACTATATATAGGGGAATTTATACAATCCACTATGGGTCTCCATTTGTTTCCTAATTTATGAATTTTTGGTAAACAATAGAGTTGTGGGATTACAGGGTAATAGGCAATATTTGCCGCTGGTGTACATTTTTGAAAATAAATTTACAGTTCTTGATACACTCACCCTTAATGAAGAATACAGAAATGTGTTAGTCCTTCCCTATAACAACACACTAAACAAAGGGATCAAAAATATTTGTAGTAAGTTTGATTGTAAAATAGTTTATAAGAGCAGTAATACTTTAAAGAGAAAATAAGCGTAATAAAGATAAGATCCCAGTGGAAGAATGCCCCGGGATATATAAGTTTAAGTGTGCAACGTGTGACAAGTTTTATTTGGGAAGCTCGCAAAGAGGAGTGGGAATACGGATGAAGGAACATATTTCTTGTGTAAACAATGCTAGGTTAGGGGTGTCATTATTGTTTGCGGACCATATCATTAATGAAAAACATAATTATTCCACAGATTCGTTTGAAGTTATTCATAGATGTTGAGATGTTAAAATGTTATACTTCCTTGAATCGATTGAAATTGTGAAAAACAAAGCAACCAATAAAACCTGAATAGTGATGATGGCCCCATGCCAGTGGCAGAATGGCTTATTTTAGCAAAATTTTTTATAAAAATAATTTCCTTTCCTTGCGTTGTATTCTGTTTTTTTTTTTTGTTTGTTTTTTGTTTTTTTGGTGAGGTTTTTCGCCTTGCTCTTATAACCGGACTACTCTTTTATCCGGTGTGGGAGAAAACGGGAGGGAGGGGAAGGGTATGGTTTGGCTTTCGTAGGGATAAGCAAAGAAGATAGGTTGTATTGGTTCTTATATATTATAAATACTCTGCTTCTCTCGTTTTTCTTTACTCACTGATGAAGGAAACTTTGTTCCCAAATCTACATCCGAGTCATTAAAATTTATTATGTGGAATAGTGTTTTCGGAGTTATTTTTCTTTGTAGAGAGAGAGAAAGAGTTAAACAATACTATGAATACATGTGTATAATACGAGGGTTATTCGTGAAGTTAGGTCTACTGTGCAATAAAAACGAAGCAAGTAAAACATAAAAAAAACATTTATTTTCTTAATCCACATACAATTCTGTACAATCTTCATCACTCGTTGATGTCTCCTCCCCTCTGTCCTCAAAACTTGTGATTGGTGGATTAACATTGGAAAACTCGTGATTGGTACATTAACAATGGAGGTTTCGGACCATTGTATTGTAGACCGTGCTTGAAATTAAAATCTAATAATAATGTTATATAAAAATTGTCAACAGAACAATGATAGGACAAAAAATATAAAAACATTTCAACAAATTAGTAATATGGTATTTTCCTTCAAATGCAATGTTATTAATTATAAATTATACACTTAACACTCCTCTTCTTTAATTATATTTCAACAAACATTCTGATATTTCTGATTTTAGTTGGCTTGCTAGTTTCTACATAATTCTCTTGCCAGTTTAAACATTTATCGTAATGAACAACAAGTTTTTGGATGAACCTCCTTAAGAACTCTGCCTCCTATGATGTTAGCCATTTATTCACGGTTGTTCTCACTGCTTCCTCCATGTCAAAATGCTTCCTGCCTCGACATCACAATTTCCTCAACTGTAAGTTCTCTGACACAATTTAAACAGAACTGTTTTTGAAATTTGTGAGAATTCTACTGACAGTTTTGAAATAGTGTATCTCCTGTTGTCGTGAGTTTTGATCTCTTATCCGGCAATGAATATCTGCAGCTTTTATTTTTCTTGCTGATAAGAATCGGATGACTGGCCGTATTTCAGTTGGTGGGCTGGGCGATTTTCTTGAACATGTTACCATCACATAGATGGTATGAATGCTAACGGTGTCAAATTCTGTGTAAGAAACGCCTGAAGTCAGCACGTGCACTCATTCCCACATGTGTGCAAAATATCAAACTGTATTCACAAAAATACTGTGATATATCTGGAAAAGATATATACTTAGTTATGTCTAGTACTATTTAAGGTGCGGACGCCAGTGCTAGGAGCACGATATGGATATTTTTATAACTAGTTATATGGAATAAGAATAAAGCTTACTTGCTAATAATTGAAATAGCATGCAAGTTAGAATTTTACTCTCAAGGAATTTTATTTAACTTAATCTAAACCACCCAAATCTTATAGTTAACCACTCATTTAATATAAGAAAAGAGCTCATCCCAATTTTTTGATAAACAGTAAATAAACATGTGGCTTTAGTTCTTTCTAAGAATCAGTTGCATTTACACATTTTATATTTTATATTTTAAGGAAACATCAGTCAAGTCTCGAAGTGTTTGCAGTGATGGCAGCTTATTGAGCATGGGCAGTTCTGAAAATGATGAGGTAGATGGTAGATTTTATATAAACTTTTATATATAGATGGTTGACGAGAAAAAAATGCCATACATACAAATTTCGTATTATTTCTATAGGGTTAAGGAATTTATTTAAGGTTAATGATTTAATTTTTTTTAATTTGTTTCTGTAATTCATTTAAGGTAAGTATAAACAGACTTCTGGCAATGGTATTTAAATAATGAGAATTTAACAAATGCAAATTTCCACTCTTGTGCCACTCCTCTGCACACTTTTTGGCAAAGTTTGCTTTTTTCATCAAAAACCACAAACAGACACCAATTTCCACTTTTTAGTCTGAGAATATGTCTATAAAATGTCAATGCAATGTGGATAGAGATGCTTTTTTATGCACTTAATGATTGCTTTCAGCATTTTCAGCAGTATTTAAGGTAGGGGTAGAAACCAAAGCCTAAAAATGGGTGACATACATTTTTAGATACATACTGTGATATTCCAACAATTCTTGTTATTGGATATTTTAAATTAAATTACTATTAAAGTACAAGAAAAGGGTCCCAGGCAGATAAATTTAACTACCATAATTTTCGGGAGTAACGCCGCGGCGGCTGATACGCCGCACATGCCAAAATTTAACAAAAATGTTAAATCTCCAGCAGTAGCACCGTGGCGGCCGATACGCTGCCCCCCCCCCCTCCCATCACACACGGTCTGTTTTGTATAACCGCGTTTTATAAGAAATTCAATAAAGGAACCAAAATTCAATATTTTCAAGATATATTTTATTAGTCGAAGCCTTCGGAAGTTTCCGAATCGGAATGAAATAAAGATAAAAATTCTTCCTGCAGAGGTGGGTCATTTTCTTTTTCGTCTTCCTCTACTACTACAGATGCGGGAATCTCTTCGTAAGGCAGGCCAGCCGCCTTGATCCTGCAACGATGCAGTCTGGTCGAACATCTGCTCAGGCTTTAAGAATCCATGAGCACACTGTGCTACATGATGCTTATTTCATGTGGCCAGCCTTTGTGTACTCATGGATGCCCTGGCTCATCCATTTCTCCCAGGCAATACGTACACCTAGCTTGAAAGATCTGTTAACTGAAATATTGAGTGGTTGCAATTTTTTCGTTAACCCACCAGGTATAATCCCAAGCTTGCTGCAAGCACCCTTTACGTTTTCCGATAGATGGGCACGCATGGAGTCCATGATCAAAACATTCTTCGGTGCGAAAAATGACTTCACTGATCGCTTTCTCAGAACCTCTTCAATCCATTTGTTCATCACGGTCTCGTTCATCCACCCTTTCTCATTTACGCAAACAATGATCCCGGGTGGAAATTCTTCACGCGGCAATGTTTTTCTTTTAAAAATTACCATCGGCTTCAGCTTCGTCCCCTTTGCTGTGCAGGCTAAAACGACAGTAAACGAACTTCTTTCGTGGCCTGTTGTCGAGATAGGAACCGATTTTTCACCTAAGACATTTTTTAATAATAAAAAAAAAAACTATAAGCAAAAATATATCTCCGGAAAAAGAGAAATACGTACGGTAAATGAATAACTAAGGGAAGCAATAAATGTTCTCACCTGTTACAGCTACCGTTCTATTCAGTGGGCAATCGAAAGTCATGGGTACTTCATCCATATTTATAATTTCAGAATTATTGACTCCTGACTCATCGATTAAGGAGCCCACGTAGATTTTGAACTCGGCCGCTTTCTCCTCCCAGTCCGCAGGGAAATTTTGGCCTACGGTCGTCCTTGACCTTACAGATAAATGGTGTCATGCCATGAAGCTGTAACACCATGAGGGGTGACCAGTAAAATTTTCAATCTTCATTGTGCAGGCAATTTCTTTTGCTTTCATTTGAATAGCGATTGTTGATACCGAGCGCCCACCTTCTCGTAGACTTAGGATCCAATTCAGCAATTCCTTCTCCAAATTTGGCCAATAAGGAGTTCCGTATCGTTTGGCCCGCTTGGATTTAGGTAGAGCGATGATGTCACTCGATTCCTTCTTCCAACGCCGGATACACCTCTCATCAATGCCTAACAGCCTTGCTGCCGCATGATTACCGATTGCATCAGCCTTTTCGATAGCTGTCAGCTTAAAAGCTTTGACATTTTGAAACTTAAAAAGATATCACAAATTTATATTATCATGTGTGAAAATAAACATAACATACGAAATACCAGAAGCTACTTGCAACGGAAATTAGGGAAAGTAACGGAATGTGGTACTTACAAATTTGCTGAAGGAGTCGAAAGTCGTTAGGTCGATAAACAGTTGAAAGTCGAAAGTCGTTGGAGAGAGAAATACTGGGAAATTATGCTCGTCGAAATTGAAACCAAATACTGATTGCCATGAAACCAAAAGCGACCCCTTATATATCGCAACAGGCGTCATGCTAGCGGGCGTCGATTATTCTGATTGGTTGCCCTCTATTGACGAACACGAAAATTAGACCCGTTGATCATTAGCCAAGTGGCCTCTCTGGGCAAAAAGCCACACCAAAAGCGTGGATTATTTCCTGTTGATGACTGATTACAGTTATAACTGAAACCAGGTATGGATGAAGGTGGCTTCATCAATCCATCCCTGCTGAAACTATTGATACTATCATGCTAAATTTATACACACACAGTTAATGAAAGATATATACAGAAATATACCTAACTGATATTAAACTGATAAAAATACGCGTTCAAAAGGCACAGATTTTGCACTAACGTATACATTTTTTAGTGCTAGCTGTGACAATATTTTCTTCATGAACCTGCCAATATTATTATCATTCACAGGGAAATCATTTTCATTAAGACATTCGTTGTTGCTGGTGACTAAATTAATAATAGGAACAAAACATTTATTTTACACAACCGACAGATTCTTCTTGATTTTTGGTAGATCTTTTGGGTGGTGACAGTAGATGTCGCTCAGAACTATCTGGTCATAAAGCACTCGATAATAAGAGTGCTTTATTATCGAGTGTATTATCGAGTGCTTTATTATCTGGGGATAGAAAGACTATGATAAAGCTATGGAATTACCATTTACGAAAGTGACGATGCTAAATATTGGGTTAGGCTACGACATCAATCTATAGGGAGAACGATGAGAGTGGCAGGAAGTGGTTGAATTCCCCGCTGTCGATGAACGATCACGCTCGATCGTTATTGGAGTGAATTTTTAATAGATGTGAACTCATCAGCTTTTAATTACTGTAATCGGATGAGAGTTAATCTATAAATTCATCAATACATTCATCAAGAAATAAATTGCCACTACCCATTTTATATTGAGAGAAACGACAACGATATGAAGTAGGCCTAAAATCATGTGTAGAATTTATCTATCTATTTTTTTTTTTTTTTTTTTTAAATCTCCGGTAATAGCGCCGCGGTGGCTGATACGCCGCACACGCCGAATTTTTAACTTTTAATAACAGAAACGCCGCGGTTTTACTGCCGAAAATTACGGTATATGTGATTTATTTACGAGATGAATGATCATAAGGATGATTAGGCTTAAGGTTTACAAAGAAAAAAATAATTGTGCGATATTTATAAGTGAACAATGTTTCAAAACATTGGACATTGGCAGGAAATTTCGAATTGACAATTATAACACATATTAATAAAAGAAGAAAATCAGATCAGCACATATAATTTCAGATGGTCAAATTGTTCATAATGGAGAACCAACATCAGTATAACTATGAGACTTCTACACTAAATAATACTGCTCAGTCAACAGAGGAGAATAAGGAGAATGGGGTACTTACGGTTCGCAGTCTACTGGGCGACATCTTGTCAAATAGATCCGGAATGAACTACATTGGATGTAATCTGGAACCAGTCTCATTGCAAATCTGAAAGCCCTTCCTTATATATTCCCCATAAGAGCAGTCCTGTTCTCACGAGAGTTTCAGTTCCTCATTGGCTGCCGGCATCATCAACAGTGGTGCCATCTGTTGGCAGCGTGCCAAACTGCTTCATTTCACGTTGTAGTCGATGGCAAAGACAGGTGGCCTCCTGGCCACATGGTTTACGGAAAAATACAACAAGTTTCAGGTAACCTGAAAGAGACGAATGTCACAACTTCTCTCACCCCCCACCCCCCGAGGGCAGGGGAGCCCCTGATAAAGGCTTGTCGAGGTTTCACATCTGGAATCAGTTATGAAGTACAACTAGTTACTCCCATTGTGGAGTCTTCTATAGTCTATTCTCGGGTGTCATCGAAGGTTATACTGGATTTGCTGCTGAGGATACTGATCAATTTCAGGATCTGCTGTGTCATGTAGTTGCTGTCCATTCTCATCTGTTGCAAGTGATGCATGCATCAGTTGGGGCAAGAATGTTGTGGATTCATCTTCTTCCTCGGTGTCAGAGCTGTTTTCCAAGACTGGTGATAGAGATCTCCGTTTTGGACGTGTGGAAGAATTTTCCCCAGACTCAATATCCCCCCATGTGGTTTTGAGTCTGTCTACATGTACTATCTGCAGTTCCCCCATCCGAACATTCTTTATCTGATAATTAATGGTGCTGATCTTTTTGATTATAACATAAGGGTCACCATATCTGTAACCCAGCTTATTTTTACCTCTGCCTTCTTGGAGTAAAAGAACTTTGTCTCCTGTTTTGTAGAGTCTTAGGTGTCGGCCTATGTTCCTTTTATTCAACTTGTCAAGATGCCTTTTGTCACTTTCGTTGTTAGCTAAAGTACGAGCTATCTGCAACCTGGTGACCAGATCCGTTTTAAATTGGAGGATGTCATTTTGTTAGCCTGTCGATTCCTTCCATCCTACATGCAACTCAACAAGCAGAGGACATAGGTTCTTCAAACAATGCCTCAAATTTCAGGACATAGGCTCCTATAAGCTGTCGTACGAAATACCAAAATTCGGTAGGTTGGATTTTCGGCATTAGAGCGGATTTTGAACTTGCGGTCCTTCAAGGTTTTTTCGGACCAAGGTAAATACATAACTGGCATTAAAAAATACCCTCTCCCATATGTAAAAGCTAGATATGGGAAAATACTAGTGTACTTTAACCTACCATCCTCTTCAAGCAAGCTTAAATTTGAAAATGAGATTTTTTCTATCACAAGTCCACCTCCTCATCCTATGCAGTGCGTAAACTGTCATAAATTCGGGCACACAAAATTGAAATGCTTAAACAAAGCTACGTGCTCAAAATGCCTTAGTTCCTCCCATGCGCGAGACAATTGCAAAGAAGAAAATTTTCTATGCGCCAACTGTTCAGAGGGGCATTTTTCATCAAACTATAAGGAGTGCTCTGTCTACAAATAAGAAACGCTTATAAGAGGTAAGATGATCTCACTCTACATATCCTATTATGAAGCAAAGAAACTAGTCAATATGGAGTTAAGAGGTGAAAATTCTGGAAATCAAACCTATTCTTCAATCATACAAAGACCCAAGATCTTACAAACAAGAACAGGCCAAGGGAACCAAATCATCTACAACTCTCGTTTCCCTCAGTCAACAAAACCCAAAACATGATGGTGGTGGAAGATGACACGGCGTGTACGTCGTGTGGCAGAGAAGATTCTCCCTCCCATTCTTTCCCCCTATTGGAACAACAGCAAATCCAGCAGATCTCACAATTTAATGGTAACGACCCTCTTTTTTCGCAATTCAACTGGACTCAGCTATCTCCTTTCAATGTGGACATGCCAAGCTCTGCCAACTTCGAACAAATACCGTAAATGCTCGAGTATAAGTCGCAAAATTTTGTACCAAATTTTGAGTGAAAAAACGGGTGCGACGTTTACTCGAGCCTAGCTAAAATTACCTGTCGATGGGCTGTCTATTGATGTTGATATAGTTTGTTTCGCTACAAGTAGTTATTTTATTCTACTTAAATAGATATTTATTTGATAATTTTATTATTGTTAACAGTAATCAGCTATAGAAAATTATTTATCTTTGGATATAATCGAGGAAACTAACTTTGAAGGAGATATAAATATGAATTCGCTTCAGTTTCGCTTCGCATGCCGTCATTTTGAATAAATTAACGAACATAGCCACGGAATTGCATTAGAAGAGCCACAAGACGCTCGATGTTGATCGGGAACGAGACAGCGCAGCAGCGGAGGTGAGTGCGCCGACTTGGGCAGCAGGCGTCGCCAGCTTACGTGGGGCACAGCGGCAGGGAGGGAGGAGAGAACGGCTGTTATCGGTAGACATGGGGGTTTGGGGACGATAAAGCATAACTTCGCCACCCGAATCCTGCTCTGAGATAAGTGGCCGACTGCCTCTAACCACTGGGGCTCCGAGCGGCGTGAGTGGCGAGCCTGTAGGCTGGTAGCCCATGGGGTGGTCTCCGACAGCCGGGCTGTTCAGGAGGAGCACGTGCGGATTTCAGCGTGCGAGAGTCGGCGTCTCACTTACCGTGGGCAACATTAAAGTTAGGGTCGATGTTAAAACAAAGTTTTAAAAGTGCAGCAAATCACCAGCACATAGGTCTATCGGAATGTATACATTGTCGGCGGTTGTGAGTCTACTCTGAAAACGCACTAAATCATCAAAAATACTCAAAACTTTAAAGGAAAAAATTCTGCCTTGTGAATAAATTTATTAATGAATTTTTATTTAAATTTTAATTAGTCTTAATCTTAGGTTGCTAAATCTGTCTCGTTGCCATAGAAACAACAAAAGGGGGGGGGGGG
>JAHWFO010068981.1:648682-677062 GCA_023313115.1 Rhysida immarginata | reverse complement strand
GAGTTTTACAAGTTGAGCTGGAGTGAATAAAACTTAGCAATATAAAGTATTTTGACTAAACGAAACCAAGCACTATACGATCACAATAAAGGCCAATTCTTAACTGAATTTAGAGGAGTAGGACTACTTAAGAGGGACAACTTGGGTATTGAATTAAAGGTGGGCTGGTGCTTACTTTAATGAAGGGAGCGTTGCTAGACACCTTAGTTGATAAGTAGGTAATTAGGATTAAACAATTAGCATGGTGGGAAAATAAATTAAGTTAGTGATTCTTGTGACAGCAAGAGAAAAGAATATCACAGCCCATGAGTAAACACTACAATGTAAATAAACAAGTTTCCACACTGCATTTAGTGTGTTTGTTTTGATTTTTCAGTGATGTAATTAGCATTATCGATTATGATGTCATGGCTTGAATTTTAAGGGGGAAAAAAATTTTATACCAAATTTTACCTTAAATTTAGGGGTGCGACTTATATTTGCACGCAACTTATAATCGGGCATTAGAAAATTTTCAGGTAACTCTGTTGAATAGTAGAGAAGTTACGAATAACGATGAAGAAATACCGAATTGGATTAAAATATTTATTACAGCTCTAACGGAGAACTATAAGGGTGATTGGGACCCCACAGGTATTGATGCCACGATTAACTCTAATTAAAGCTAGCCTTGACAAGTTCCCCCTGTGGCTAACGAATATCTCATGCTGGTGGCATCAATTGACTAAAACTAATTACCAGGATGAAGCATCTGGACAACAGAGCTTTTAGTATAATCCATTTGGAATGCCAGGGGGGTATTTGCTAATTGGGAAGACTTTATTTTATTATCTAGGAAATCGAATTTAATAACCATTTGTGAAACTTTCTTGAAGACACCACGATTCATATCCGACACAATTCTACATATTTAAATAATAGAGAAAGTTATAGAAGTGGTAATTTGGTATCAATAAGAGTTAATACTCCTCTCTTCCTTAACTAAAGTAAGCACATTCAAAATGTAGCAGTAATAGATATAGTCTTGCATATCTTTAACTGGTGGATACATGTATATTGCATATACGTCCCTTGTTACATAAACAAGAACGTATGCAAGGAAATCTTTTCATTGTTCACACCCCCTTTTATTGCAATTGGGGATTATAATGCGAGGAGTCCTCTCTGGGGATGTCATGACTACAACCACAATGGGAAAATAGTAGAATTTTAAAGTTGCTGGAGAGAAATTTAGAGGTATTATACACCGCAGATTCAATGTGTCACCCAGTGAGATGGGAGTGGAAACCTTCCAATTTGGACTTTGCCATCATATCCATGGACAAAAAAAATTCACTGTAAAATAGAGCAAGTTTTCGGTTCATATGGCAGTGACCACCAGCTGATACAATTGACTATGAATATCTTGAACTTCTCTCAAAAACCAAAAAGATCATTTCTACCAGCCATTACCTCAAATCACCCTCCTTCTAATTGGGGCTCAGAAAGTATGTGCCTATCAATGTCGCATGACTTAACAGGCTAATTATTAGCCTTTCAAAAAGAGGTGGTCCCAGAAGACAATCTAAAAGACACATTCCCCTAGGCCAAGTTGGTGGAAGAGGGAGTGTGAACAGGTGATATGGGAGCAAAATAAAGCGAAAAGATCTTACCAAAAGTGTAGATGTTTTGACTGCTGGCAGCAACACAAGAAATCAAAAGCTGTGTGTAAAAGATTTCTAAAAAAGATGAGAAGAGATTACTGGAAAAATTTAATAGAAGGCGGTAGTAAAGAAAATACATGGAAAGTGCTAAAAATTTTTTCTCGTCGACCTAGTCAGCTTATACCTTTAATCCGTAATAAGGACGATACTTTTTAATACCAAGAGAATCTGCAGAAGCTATTCTAAACCAGGCAGTTGGATGCTGCCTGCTGCCTTTGGATCACTGGGCTGTTCCTCAGATATCATCGTTCAGGGAACAATCTGAGATTTCATCATGGGAACGACCCTTTTCAATAATTGACTTAAAAAATGCCTTTAGAAACAAGGATACGGCCCCAGGAGACGACCAGATCAGGAACTCCACTTTTTCTCGCTTAAGCGAGAGTTAGTTGAATAAGTCCTGGAATACAGGTATAATTCCACCAGAATGGAAAAAAACCATAATATGCCCTATCCTAAAACCACAAAAGCCCCCTTCTGCACCAGGTAGCTACAGACCTATTGCTCTGACATCATTTATCGCTAAACTTTTGAAAAGAATGATGGGAAATAAACAACTGCAACATTTCATGGAAATAAACAACATCCTGCCTTTGGGTGTTACTGGCTTCACGTCTTTCCAATATTTAAACTTATAGATCATATATACGCAGCGTGGGAAAGAGAAGAACATATGGGTATAATATTTCTGAACATTGAAAAAGCATACGACTCGGTCAATCATGAAATATTAATCGAAAAAATGTGTAAATTGATCAGTCCTAGAAACTTCATAATATGGATTTCCGCCTTCCTTAAATTTCAGAAAGTGGGAATCCAGTTCCTGGGGGGCTCTGTATGGAGTATACAGCAGAGAGGTCTTCCCCAAGGGTCAGTCCTTAGCCCTACTCTCTTCAATATTTTCATTCTGGACATTGTAGACATATTACCTCCCCAGATACGGCATAATATTTTTGCAGATGACATTGCAATATGGACATCTAACAAAGTAATTGCGGAGATTAAAACCTCTCTCCAGCTAGCAAGTCACGCTTTAAATGAGTGGGGTGTAAATAACCACTTATCTTTCTCACCAGATAAAACAGTTGTTATGTGCTTATCAAAACAAGGCCCCATGTCATAAATCCCGATCTACTTTAAAGAAGAAAAACTGGCTTTTAGGCGTGCCCTTAAATTTCTGGGAGTAATCTGTGACGTAGCAGTGTGCTATTTGCCGAGCCTTCACTATAAAATTTAATATAACACAAGTTACGCACTTTCAATCCTATTTCTAGTTCCTAATTCTTATACACTACGCTACCAGCCACAGCACCATTTGTGACGTAATAATATACTGGGAAATGGTTGTTCTACTCTCCTTACGCTCTGACTAATATGTCCCCCTTTGTTACGCACTTTTGAATTTATCTTTCAAGATAAGTTATACACTAAAACAACCGTCAAGACACCAATTGTGACGTATCTACTTACTCTTGCGCTTCTGCTAATTATCTACCTCTTGTGATTCTTTACTTATTCCCATTCGAAGTTCATAGCTATTTCAGCAATTTTCATGGTAGCCAACCGAAACATGATATTTGTGTGTCGGTATAATCATGTACAGGGTGATTCAGTCAATTACGTATGATTCTAATGGTTTATTACTCAGGAACTAATAAACATAGGAATGCCATATAGATCTTACAATACACACTGGAATTTCACACCTCTTGAACAACATACTCGATGTGTACTCCATTCATCTGTACAACACGACAAAGCGTGAGGATGAAGTTTTGCAGAACTGTGCCTCGCATCTCATTGTCAACCAGTGTACAAAATTCATTGATTGCCTGACAGAATTGACCCATCAACAACAAAGTCATCTCCAATATAAACAAAACAAAGGCCATTTTTTGATAATTTTTTAAGTGGGAAATTGATCATAAGCGTGCGGGGAAACAAATACGCCCCTCTCCACACACAAAAGCACACTTGCGCAGCTTAGAGGGAACTATGACCACACCGGATTTCAGGAATATTAAAATAGCCAAAAATTGAATCTTAGAAATGAATAAATATGATAATTTTATTGAAAGCAACTTGCTGTTTGTACATCTTGGTAGAAATATATAAGCAGTTGTCGCATACTGGCTATGTACTGATGAGATTTTTTAAACATCGAAACCTGACATTGATGCTTGATTGGATGTGCCTTGCACTCTTCTATTTTTATGCTCGAAGCTTGCACTTCACACCCCCCATGATGGTTGCCAATAGCACTTATGAACGCAGGGGTGCTTGTGCGTTTTCTTGAATTAAGCATCATTTATTACATGTGTATTTTTTTGTATAAAGCAATTCAATGTCATTGGATGAATTTTCAAACGAAGTATTAAAAAACTAAAGGTCGAATCTAAAACATACCTTATTTATTGAAAAAAATATGATAATAAAAAATCAGAGGTAAAAACACGCACATGGGATTCGAATCAGGGCACAAGACATGAGCCATGCGGCCAATTGATATGCCTTCCACCGATAAGAATAACGAACTGGATGATTTTGTTTATTCATCGCACATTTCATAGATCCACAAGCCGGGCCTGACTATACATAACAAATATTTCATCAACGAGGAACAAAAATCTAGCATAACAACATGTACCGACAGAGTAATCACGAACAGTAAATACGTAAATAAACAGGAAAGAAGGCCACCGATAAGAAAAGGCCTGCCCAGTTTGCGGCAGGGCTTGGAGGCTGGCAATAACTGGCGATTTGAACTTCTTGGGCATGCAGACCCACTAGTGTCAGTTAGGAGAATTAAAGTGTTGCTCAAGCTGGAGCCTCCACAAAAAATTTTATGTAAGAGCTAATTTCACTACAAAGTTAAATTTCTGATGGCTACGATACAGTAATGTAATTAGGCCTTCCAATCGGCTGCCGCATTGGCCAGTGGCTACCACCTGTTTGAAAGTTGTAGCCAAAATGGAATTTCTGGTAGCAATTGGCTACCAAAATATAGGATTCGTCGAGCTCTGAAAAAAAACAAACTCTCAACGCTTATCTTAATCACCACACATGATAATTAAGGGTTCCAAATGTCTCCTTTAAATGAAGCAATATAGCTCTGCAATCTTAGCCATAAAATGCAATCAATTCTAGAATTTATTATCACTTACCTTGATTGATTACTGAACCATTAAAGAGTTACTTGTATCACAGACTAACCAGTTGAGCATTTAACCCACTTACGATCTAAGTACCTTTCTCTTACTTCAAGATAAATATCCAGCAATTGTAATATCCACAACTACTATGCATACCCATCAAAACAATTACGAATCTCTTATTATTACCAGTAAAACCCTCGTACTCAACGTTAGTCGGCAACACAATTGCTCGTCCTATAGCACTTAAATATAAGCAACATTCCCTGTAAAATTTGTTCCTGCCGCTAATTGTATAGTGGTCACTCAGCATTTGCCCCAAATTAGTAATTCGCAGTTATCCTTGAACTTAATTCTGATATCTGATATAACTCAAAATTACTTAAATTGAAACTAATTCCCTTCGTGATTCAATTCAGAATGACATTCTCAGAGTCAAATTTTAAGTTAAATAAAAAGAAAAACTGTTTATTCAAAAAACAAAAATCTAAATAAAAGAATTATAAATTCATACATCTAATATAATAAATTGCCTAGGACTTTCTAATGTCGTTACTAATTAAGTTAAATTTACAAAACAACAAAAAATTTCTTTCTATTAGCTTCTTGTAAACCTTATCACAATCTTAAACAAATCTTAACTAAAAAAAGAAAAGAAAAAAAGGGAAACATTTGTCTATCTTAAGCTAATTCCAGTTCAGAAAGTCAGTCAGTTCTTTATCACTAAACTTCATGTTTCCAAATCTAATTTTACTTATGTGACTTTCGACGAAATACTATTCCTACTTTGCTGGCACTAAATACTTTTATATTACGCATGGGCCCATTTAATATATTTAGAAAGTTCACTTATCTTTACACTTTCACTTGTTTCACTGTTGATATTAACACCGCTGAAAATCGTAACCTCGATATGCTTGTCATGTGGTGAGCCATCCTTGGATTCCTCGTTCTGTCTCCACTGCGTCGGATCCCGTCAGAAGTTATGCTCCCCGAGCTCGGCTGATTGTGTGCTCCATGTGTCGCAGGCTTATGGTCCACTCGCGGGGCTCCTTGGCTTCCTGCCATGCCGCTGCTGCTTCCAGTCGGCGTACTGCTCCTCTAGCACCGAACTCTTGGTTGGCGACCTCACTTCGGCTCGGTCGGAGTCTGCCGCTACATTATTCGCTTGGCTAAGACGATTGCAAGCTTATTTTTATTGCGTGCGTTCTCTCTGAAATCTTTTTTTGTTCTCTGTTTGTGTCATTCTGATATTGTTCTTCTCAATTCCTTATTATTATTTCATTTCCCAAATCCCTCGTTTTACTCTTATTAAAGTGTTTCTGTAACTCCATCTCTTTCTTTCCCAACGTTTTCTTTTCTTTTACTTATTATTTCTCCCATTATGTCTAAACTTTTTAACTTCTATATCTCCCTAAACTAATTCTTTTTTCTCTAATGCTGAGTTTCCACTATCTCTTCGTTCCATTTTAATACACAGATATGTATACTCTTAATTACATATCTGTAGTGGCGGGACGTGTGGAATATCTTACAAGATATTATGCACGTGTCGTCACACAGGCCATCCCTCCAAAATTAAAATTAATCCCCATGAATTTTATATATTGACTGTATTTTGCTCAACTAGTGGATTGCTGACTGGTAACCATGACGCGAAAAGTTTGCTCTTGCTCGGTAGCTCTTACAAGTTCCTCCCAACGATCATATTCTAATTTTTTGCGTCTAGTGTCATCCGGTGGCCTCCGCTTGAATGTATAGTGTAGTTCGTCGCCCAATTTGCCTGTGCAGTTGCTTCTGATTTACTCCTTTAATATGCTGTCATAGAATTTTCGTTTGGGCCTTTTCCTTAACATGAGTTTCCGCCTAACTGTTCGTCTCTCTACCCGGAATCTAACCTCTGCGTTCTGCTGTGGTGTGGTTGTCTTTGTGTCCCATTGCCTGCCTTCGCCCCACGTGTATGTCTGCTGCTTCTCCACCGCTTCTGTTTGCTGGCCCAATGTTGCCCCCAGGAACAGATCCTGTTTACTGGACTCTGCACGGTTGCTCACCGGCTCGTCCTGAGAGGTGTCATTTTTCGAGGGGTATTCTGTCTCTATTACTACCTGTGCCAAGCACACGGTTTTTATTTCCTGTTGTGGCTGTTGGGACGGCTGATGTCTCTGTATCTGAGATTGGTTTCTTGCGTCGTCGTTAATCGAGCGCCTCTCCCCTTCGCACTGAATTCTACTATTGGTTCCGCTAAAAGGTTTAGTCTGTTCTGTGATTCTACTGACTGTATGTGGTGGTGCCATCTCAAGGATGTGCGGGGGTTGGTGTATTTCAGCCATGCCCTCGTCCTGCTTTTTGGAGTCATGTCAGAGCAGTTTAACTGCTTCGTGCACCCCCACTCAATTTTTAGACAAAAGGCATCGAGCTTTTCCTCGAGCGACATCTGTACCGTCTCTACTGATGTTTGTCATGGCCCATTTCTCTGTTTTTTCTATCTCCTCCGAGCGTCTGGCACACTGTATTGCCTCTTTAAATGTGGCAGGCCTCATATATTGCAGCACCTTACGGTGCTCTGGGTGTAACCCGTATCCGAAGCATAGGAGTAGCGTCTCCTCTCTATCGCTGGCATAGTGGGGATGTTTCCAGCATATTTTGTCAAATAGCACCTCTAGTCGCCTGGTGAAATTGCTCACAGGCTCTTCGTATGCTTGTTTCGAGGTGACGAAATCCTTCTCTATGTCGGGCTCTGGTCCGTCGTCCTCAAAAATTTCTGCCAGTCTTTCTGCAAATTCTGCAAAAGTTTCGACCTTGTATAGTTCGTACTCCACAGCTTTCCTTGCAGCTGTCACTCTCAGCTTCGTTTTTGCTATTATGGCTTTGGTCATACCATTTGGCTACTGCCCCTATCTGTTCAATGGTGCTCAGGAATTCATCCACCGGAGTACTGCCGTCCTCTCCTGAGAAATTTGGGATCGCTTCTACATATCCCGCCAGCATGGGTGGTGAAGTTGCTCTCAGCAACTGTTGAGTGGCCACCTGGTTTCCTCCACCAGTTGTGGGTGCCATGGTTGCTGATTCTAACCTGCCAAATTCCAATTCAAACTCACTTGTTTTCTTATTTCCTTCGTCCTCGTGATATATAGTTTTACCAATAACTTACTAACCCAGGCAAGACGTACCCGCTTGCAATCACTAGATGTTCGCTACTCCAATCTGCGTTACAGCGTACAACCAATCACGTAACGCCATCTCTCCCTTTCTCAACATTTTCTTTGCTTTTACTTATTGTTTTTCCCATTATGTCAAAACTTTTTAACTTCTATATCTCCCTTAAACTGTTTCTTTTTTCTCTAATGCTGAGTTTCCACTATCTCTTCGTTCCATTTTAATACACAGATATTTATACTTTTAATTACATTTCTGTAGAGGTGGGACGTTTGGAATATCATACAAGATATTACGCACATGCCGTCACAAATCATCGATGATCGTCTGACCTGGGGGCCGTGTATATCCATGCTATGTGATAAACTTATGAAGAATTTGGCACGCGCTCGGCTCATAATTAAATCGAAATGGGGCCTAACATGGAGAAATACCAACATCATTCTGACTTCAGTAATTCTGACTATTGATAGTCTTTCGTTTCTTCTTCTTCTGCCTACAAGGAAAATTGAACCACTGGAGAAATGGGAAAGGAAAATCCTCAGAGTAGGATTGAGCACTCTACAATCCTCCCCCATTCCTCTACTATATGCGGAATCTAATTTTCCTCCTCCGAGATTAAAATGGGAATCTGCCACCATATCCTTTATATATTCATGCGCTCAATCGTTAAAAGTTTTCCAGGACGACCTATCATTAAAGGAAAACTGCAGCAAAATCATAAGGTCAAATAAACTCAAGGTGTTGGTGGGCAATAAGGTGCGTCACATAAGTATAGGACCACCCATATTTTCCATTGTCTGCAAGAAACAAAATAAAATAATTAAAACATTGTCACTGTATCAGATTCTCACAACTATTATTTATTGTCTCCAAAGAAAATAATGGAAAACAAACAACAACACGAATAAGAATTTATAAAAATAGAAATTAAGCTGTCCCATAAGTTTAAGACCAGCATCACTTAATGCCGTTTATCGAGCAGAATAATTAACAAAGCAGTGATTAATCAGTCAATAGATGACACAGGTGATTACCTAATAGGGTTGCCTCCACAAAAACTTTCAAGTGGCTGTAAAGAAGCAACTTAAACACAATGCCTCGTAACACCACCTTGTCAGACTATGAAAGGGGTCAAATTGATGCTTTGAAAGCTTCTGGAGTGAATGCACGAGGTATAGGAAAGGCTATAAGTCGGTCACGTAAAGCTGTACTTAATTATTTGAAAGCTGGTGCTCATATGGCCAGAAAAAGAGACCTGGGAGACCTCAGAAGACGACTAATCAACAAAAAAGGGCGATTATTAAAAAAATGAAAGACCCCACAACATCTTTGCGTGCGGTGGCCAATTCTGAAGATGTTCCGGTATCAAAATCAACTGTGCAATGAATTGTGAAGCGAGCATCGTCTCTTGTGTACACGAAAAGAAAACAGCAAACTGCACTCCAACTGCACCACAAGCAGAAACGGTTGGCCTTTGCCCAGTCAGTGATGTTCTGGACAGCAGATTGGAAGAGAGGGGAGAAAAAATTCAATTTAGATGGGCCAGACGGCTGGCAATATTACTGGCATGACATCAGGAGGTCAGAAGAAATGTATTTCATATGGCAACAGGGAGGAGGATCACTTATGGTCTGGATTGGCTTTGGATGGAATGGTTGTTAGTGGTAGAATGAAGACTTCAGATTATCAAGATCTGCTTGATATTCATCTTTTACCGTTTGGAGAGAAGATTGGAGGGACCAGATGGATTTTCCAGCAAGATAATGCCCCAGTTCACTGTGCAAGCAGCACATATGAGTGGTTTTTAGCAAATTATGGTCTGGCCTGCCCTATCTCCAGATATCAATCTAATGGAAAATGTATGGGACGCTTTAGCCAGATATGTTTACGCTGATGGTAAACAGTACCACAATATAGAAGAATTGTAGTATGCTGTGTTAAATGCCTGGGAAGAAATTAATTCAGATTATCTGCAAAACCTGGTCACAACTATGCCAAACCGAATTTTTAAAAATATTGAAAAAAGGGATGATTTATTGGGCATTAAGTGATGCTGGTCCTATACTTATGGGACAGCTTAATTTCTATTTTTATAAATTCTCATTCTTGTTGTTGTTTGTTTTTCATTATTTTCTTTGGAAACAATAAATAATAGTTTTGAGAATCTGATACAGTGACAATGTTTTTTATGTGACGCACCTTATACTTGAGAAATTCGAGATTAATAACATCTGTTTAAGTGGTTTGAACATTTAAGACTCCCCTAAAGGGCCGCAGTTCCTTTCTAACACTTTCAAAATTGTACACGTCAGTAAAGCAATCACCCCGCCAGAAATGTTAAAATGTATCTTCACAAATGTAATAGAAAGTGAATATAGTGGTTACCACAGGATATATACAGACAGTTCATTCCTAAATGGCTCTGATGAGGGGGGTATTAGTATATTTGCAAAAAATCTCTTCATAATCTCTCATAAAATCTCCCCTGCAATAAACTCTTTTAACTTAGAACTTTTGGCCATCCATAAAGCCCTAACACTAATATTAAATAAACCCCCTGACAAATATCTGATAATAACTGATAGTAAAAGATCTATCACTGCTGTGGAGATTGCTTTCCGTAAGAACATTTGGTTCCGTAAGGGCTTAATGGGTTATACCTTAGCGCAGTTAAACCTTCTCTCCTCATTAGAATATGAAATAAAATTTTTATGGATCAGCCACAGAGGATTTCAGGGCAACGAAATAGCAGACAACCTCGCTAATTGGGCTAGGAATTCAAATAAACCTATCAGACCTGTCTGCCCAGACCCCCATACGTTGAAGATGTATGTTAAAACAAGAACCTGCCGTCTGTGGAACTTGGAATGGAAAGCTAATAACTGCGGTCGACAATATAAAAAATATCTACACTCATTAACTAAAGTGGGTCTTCTCTCCTCCAAAGAGTTATCACACCAAGAAAAGGCTGCTTTATTTAGGCTTTGTAGCGATCACCTCCCTCTCAAATCCTTTCAATACCGCCTAAATCTTACAAGAAATAACATGTGCTCGTGTGGAAAACCTGAAACTGTGGAACACAACATAGAAAGAAAATGGAAAAATCTTTTAATAATCATAATATAACCTTAAATATGAATAATCTACTTTTTTTGGGTTGAGGAAAAGAAAGCAATAAGGAAGCTGGTGAATAGCCTTATTTGAATTTTTGACAGAATCGAACCTAATGCCGAGAATCCTAGGCCCACTGTGCCCGAAAACTTAAGCATGCTAACTAAAACTGGATAGAAAAAGGATGTAAAATATAGTTAAAAGACTGAATCAGCTAGTCTCCTCAACTGGGAGATGTGGGCTGGAAAGAAGAAGAAGAAGATTATGTTTCAAGGGTTTTTTTATGATGGTGTTTTTCTTCTAAGCTATTTCTTAATAAAAATAATTTTTTAAAATATATTAATTTTTGTATTAAATAATAATCTTTAACAATTCCTTCATCAGTTGTCAACTTTTTTTTTTTTTTTTTTTTTTTTTAATGTGGGCAGATATCCAAGATTTATCATCTTTCAGGGGTTTTTTTAAGAAGAGGAGTCTTCCTCCCTTCATTTATTGTTTTAGTTTTCATCAAGGATTTGTGAAGATTTATAGAAAATGATAATACAATAAATTTTTTATCATTTGTGTTTAAATTTATTCATAAGTTTTAATCTTGATTGAGCGCCATCTGTGAACAAAAAACGTCATCAAAACATGTATTTTTTTTTTAGCAGAAATTCAAAAATGAAACTCCGAAACTTGTCCTATCGAAACACGACTTTTGCACTAATGAAACTCGATCATGACCTACAGAAACTCGACAGTGACCAACAGAAACTTGCCCTTTTGACCCATTTTAAATGAAACTTACCCTTGACCTTGTGAAACTTGACCTATGCACTAGCAAAATTTGACCTTTGACCTACTAAACATTGACCTTTGACCCCCAGGTGACCTTGCAGATATGTGCAAGGTCGCAGCAGCCGCCTGGGACGATCATTTCTCAACTACTCGTATCTCAAAATTGACACCTCCAATACGATCTTGGAAACGAGCACATCTCAGTTCCCTAGAAACTGTGTGTTACATTTTGGTGCTTTTTTCTTTAGAGACAAAAATTATGTAGTTAATTTTTCAGTCCAATAAGCATATAACTTATAATTCTTGCAATAATTTTTTAATTGAAAAGTGGAAGGAAAAATTTCTCATATTCTTCTTCACGCTCCTCGAAAGACTTGCTCCGACGGCTCTCTGATGACAACTGGCGTTCAGGGCTTTTTAACTGAAATAATTACATGTTAGATAAGAAATTTTGGTACGACCTACAATAAAAAGTTCCTGGATTCGAGAATTTCTCCTATCCAAACCATCAGAAAGTTTGATGAACTCACAGATAATAATAATAATTATAAACTGGAGATTGTCTCCAAACACAGGTAATAATTTTTCGATTGAAAAATGGACAGGATAAATTTAGATAGGAGAAATTCTCGATCTGAGAGCCAGGAGACTGCCTCCCATTGGGCTTTCAACCGTGACAACTTGGTTGTCTTTAAGATACCTTGTCTGTGATAGCCCAATTGGTAGAGGCGTCGGCCATGATAGTCGAGGTTCCTGGTTCGAATCCAGGTCGCAGAATTTTTCCTTCCATTTTTCAATCGAAAGCTTATTACCTGTGTTTGGAGACAATCTCCAGTTTATAATTATTATTATTATAATTCTTGCGTTGTGCCATGGTGGCTGAATAGAAAGTAAAATTTAATATCAGGTAACTATTAATAATTATACTACAAGTACTGATATTATTTTAAATAATATATAACTTTGATTTCAAAGTTACAGTTTTCATTAAAACAGTATTTATAATTATGGGAATTGCTTAAAATTGACATCAGTTGTATTGTAAATATGATTGAACAAACAAAATTTTAAAAATTTATAAAATATTTAGATAATTTTAAAACAATTGAAATAATTAAATGAAATAAAGTAAAACAGAAACACATCAAATTGAGTATATAAATTGTGAAAAAAAATTAATTACCAAACTATTATCTAAACATGTTGCATAAAGATTTCTGAATTTTTTTTAAACGTGTTGAATTCTAAATTAAAGTAACAGTGAGAATAATTCTTAAATTTGACCAATTTTGTTATGTGAATGGCTATAAAAATAGCAAAAAATTCTGTTTTTGTTAAAATTTTCTCTATTATCATACTTATATTTATCACAAAGATTATATGTCAGCTTATTAAACTCTCACTTGTTTTAATACAAAATAATTATGCAAATTATAAGGTTACAAAATAAGGCTTTCAAATTGCAACCACCTAGATAATTAGATAATTATCATTTAGTTGTTTTATAGGTTCTTAGATAATTTTTTCAATATCAACTTGAAATTCATAATGTCAAGCTCTGATAATCTGTCTTTATCCATTGTGCATCTCAAATATGTATGCAGTCGCCTTAAACAACTAAAATATCTCTCACATTCATTAGAGGTAACAGGAAGAGTATTTATATACAAAAAAATATTGAATATCTATTGCCTTAAATGTTTCTGAACAACTTTTCGGCAGAGAATCTGCGTTCATTTCACAATTGTTCCATTTCAAAGACCATCTGTAAATTATCCCATTTAAAAATTCAGAGGATTCAATGAAATTGTTGAAAACTTCTCCAATTTCATTTAAGGCATCAATTGTTTTAAGAGATTAGTTTTAAAGCAGATATCATGTTTTTAGCAACTGGAGAGAATTTTATTTGCAGAAGATTTATAATATAATCTAGAAATGGGATATATAAATTAATTACATAATATTTTTCTGGCATATCTGTTTCTATGTTAGATCTAAATTGCTGCCGCTTATTTATATGGGGCATTGACACATCAATAGCCAGCTGGGAACAAATTCGAGAAACATGAGAAAAAATTTTTGAAAACTGGTGATCTAAGACATATACATTCTTCATTTCATTAATATCTCAATATGCAGATACAATGTCTAAGCTTCTGCTTTGTAGTTTCATAGTTATGCCATTCAAATGAGACAGCATTTGATATAATGTGACAAATTAATTATAAAATCAAAGGAGGTGATAGCTGCAAGTAATGAACATGCCTTGCTTTTCAAACCTGCATCCCACCCATCATAAAAATCTTCTGAATAAACTGTCTTTGTGGCTTCCATAACCAATAAGTTCAAAACATTATATAATATACATGTACAGGGTGTCCAAAAAGTGTGGTAAATGGCAGATATCTCAAAGCTGCCAGGTAGGCGAGAAGCGATGAGTGTGGTTTTTAGGTAATGGGGTGGGGTGGGGGGGGGGGGGGGAATTCATTGCCGCACTCAAATTTGACTTTGACCCCCAAATTTAAAGTCATCCATTTGCTAACTCGAAAACTATTAAAGATAGAGAAAAATTTCCAATTGCTACCCTGCAGAGCAACACCACATTAGTCTAAAAACAATTTTTAATCACACCCTTCCCCTTGAAAGATTATGAGAAAATGGGCGAGAAAGTCATTCTAGGTCAATCACTAAATGAGCCTTTCCAACGGTGTGCTTTGCTGCAATGCAAATGTGTTAGAAACCTCAGCCAACCTGGCCAGCCCAACCTGACCCTGAGTGACTCTTTCTCGCCCATTTGCTCAAAATCTTTCCAGGGGAAGGATGCGATTAAAAATCGTTTTTAGACTAATGTGGTGTTCTCTACAGGGTAGGTATCGGAAATTTTACTCTATCTATAATGGTTTTCGAGTTAGCAAATGGATGACCTTAAATTTGGGGGTCAAAGTCAAATTTGAGTGCGGCAATGAATTCTCCACCCCCCTATTACTTATAAACCACACCCGTCAGATATCGCTTACCTGGCAGCTTCGAGATATCTGCCATGTTACTAGACTTTTTGGATACCCTGTATATTAAACTACTGTAAAAATGATTGTATGCGTTATGCCGAGAAGACCATCTCGTTTGACAAAAATCAATAAGTGCTTTTCGTTTTCCTGTACGCTGCACTTCTTTTGAAATTATATTGTTTAGTGCTTGTGTCCTCTTTGGATTGTATTGAAAGAAAAAGAGCACTTCTTTCATTTTGGCAATTCACAAGAATGCACAATTACTAAATTCAATGCATGAGAAAAACAATGGACATATTCGGCTTGTGGTGCAACCTGTTTTATTTGAGCCTGCACTCCAAGAATTCTGCCACTCATGTTGGAAGCTCCATCGTATTCTTGGCCGATTAGTTTATTATGAGGCGGTTCGAATTGTTCTAAAGTATTTTTTATTTTATTTGCAATGTTTATTCCAGTTATTCTGTTGTGTGGCAAAAATTGGATAAATTCTTCTCTAATATTATTTACAACATCTACAAATCTTAGACTTAAAGATAACATTTCAGCATTATAACTACCAATTTCATCTGCAAGTATGGAATAGAATCGAGCTTGCTTCAATTCTGATAATAATGATTTACGAATTCTATTTCCTAAAATCGAAATAATTTCGTTTTGAATCCTTGCAGAAGTGTAAACTGTATTTTTTGCGAAGGTTTTTCTAAATGTGATCTTAGAATATCATCATTTTCTGATTTATATTTTAAAATTGCCAAAAAATTTAATTAACCTAATCTAATACTTTTGACAGGGGGTTGTATTAGTGCAGAATACTTGAAATGGGCGTGCGTTAGGCCTAAAACAACAAAATACACTGACATAGGATGTCACAATACGGTGGCCAGGTGTCCGGTTTTTGATTCATCAGTCCAGTCTTTTCTCTCTGTCCGTTTTTTTCCTTCAAAATGTTCGATTTTTTGGGTTGAATCTCAAATTTGGCAGTTGCCATGATGTCACATGGCACCCCATACGGCATGACACACGTAGCTATGAAATAATATCATATGATCGAATTTGAATTGGCTATTAATTCAATGGAAACTGTATGTATTTAAAAGGAAGGAATCATTGCCTACCTACTAATATGTAATGCAGGATCTGCTTTGCTTTTGCTTAATTTAGAGACCGATGGTACCGACCATCAACTATTTCAGAGTTGATCTATATTTCACTCATTTTTTCATGTTATTATTTCAAGACACATTATTTAAATTGGAAGGGATTTCAACTCTCTCATGTGATCTTCACTTTCTTATGGTATACCTGCAGAATTGATCAGAAAATTGCCTTTAGGTGCCTTTACACGTGGGCGCTTTCGTGCACGAAAGATTTGGGTGCATGCTTTCATACAGGAAAAAAGGAAGTGTGTAAAGGCAATGCAGATCAGGCAAATTCTCTTTTTTGATGAAGTATGCATTGTTTGGAAGCTATGTTTGCAACCATGCAAGGCAACACATCCCTTGAAAAGTGGCAATATTTTTTCAGTCGCGAAACTGCTCCAAATTTGTTAAACTATGTATTACAGTCACTGACCTCTATAACATGGACTGAGCATCACGCCTCTCAACTTGAAGCCAGCGAGCGCCATCTTGGCCGGTGAAAAAAACGCGTGAGTTGCTAGATGCCGTACGCAGACTCAGCTACCTAGTGTCAAAAACATTGCTTCTGCAGTTTCTTTATCGGTTCTCACTAATTTGCAAATCCAAAAATTATTTCCATCTCTCACATATCATTATTTGGATAATGAATTGGAAAACAATCATGTTATAAGACTTGTGAAGGTATCTTCAGAGTGTTAATAAAGATAACAGGAAACCACTGATCCACATAAAACTTTTAATCGGACGTATGCGCATTTCGGCAGCCACGCTACCTTCTTCAGCGTACACAAGGATACATGTCATCAGGGTGATTAAGCTTATTGTATTTAACAACGTGTTCCTGTTCAACAATAAATGGTATAAAATGACCGATGGCACTCCAATGGGGAGTAGTATCAGCCCATTCATTGCCAACATTTATGTGAGAAAACTTGAAAACCAGGCCATATCTGAATTTAAATATTTCCCAAACATTTGGCTGCGGTATGTTGATGATGTATTCGCAATCTTCAACTGCGAAGAAAATTTAGACATGTTTTGAACAATTTGAACGAACTATGTCCAAATATCAATTTTACAAAGGAAATGGAAGACAATGGCAGCCTCCCGTTTCTGGACCCCAGGATAACCAGGAATGATCAGACACTAGACTATAATGTTTATAGGAAGAAGAACTTTGTCGCAAACTATATAAAGAAAAGTTCTAATCACTGCCACCTTCACAAACTTGCGGCATTCAGGCACATGGTGCACCGAGCACATGTGATTCCGTTGAAAAAAGAAAACAGGACGAAGGAGATCCAAACCATTAAAGAGTTTGCTAAGCAGAATGATTTCAAAGAAGATGTGGTTGACAATATTACCAAACGAGTTCAACGAAAATTGACGGTACAAAAAATCACTACGCTACAGAGAAGCAAGAAAACTGATGCAAGACTGGTACTTCCGTATAACAGGCAACTGAACAAAGGCATGGAAAAGATCTCCAAAGACTTTGGTATGGAAATTACATACAGAAGCTCTGACACGTTGGTAAAACGACTGAAGAACCCCAAAGACAAAATTGCCCCAGAAGACAAACCAAGTGTGTACAAACTGCCTTGTGCCAAATGTGAGGCAGTCTATTATGGTCAGTCCCGGAGGGCAGTTTGTACTAAAATTAATGAACATCTTACATGCATTAGAAACGGGAAATATGGAGTATCGAGGTTTGCGGACCATATCTTGGACCAAGGACATGACTTTAAGCAAAAAACTTTCGACATTATACACAGCACTGGTGACCGCCGTCTGCTGAATTTTGTGGAATCTTTTGCGATTAACACGGAGGATCCTAGAAAACTATTGAACAGTGACGGGGGCCCAGTAGATGTAACCCACCTAAAAGACATGGGAAATCGGATACATCTACCAAAATTGACCAAGAGAGGACCGAACTTGACGAGCGACAACCAGATCAATGACGACAGAGTGACCCTGTAATTTTATTGTATTTTGTGTTGTAATTTGATCTAATTGGCTGTTTGTAAAATTTGGTAAAATTTTTTGAATGTTCCTTTATTTCGCGCTGTAATAACTTGTTCATTATTGGCTGTTTTTCCCTGACTTTGTATACTATAAAAAGATGTTGTAAATCCTTGCCCTTTTATCTGAACAAGTTTGTCTGTTCTGATCAAAATCCTTGTGTACGCTGAAGAAGGCAGCGTGGCTGCCGAAATGCGCATACGTCCGATTAAAAGTTTTATGTGGATCAGTGGTTTCCTGTTATCTTTATTGAAGTTCGTCCCCAGTGTCCGGCTCCAGTTTTCAGAGTATTACTTGAGAATACGTTTGTTCCATCTAGGTAAAATGAAAACGATTTCAATGATAGGCCAGACAATCAAAAAACAGTATAATAGATTGGTAATTTTCAAAAATCATTAATTTTTTCACCTTAAATATGATTGCCAAAATTTGTATTTTTGTTATATATTTTTATTAACATTCCAACTGGAATAATACAAACACAAAACAATAAAAAATACATTGTTATAGGTTTGTAAAATTAGAAATAAAAAGTCAATCAATTTCTTATTAAAACGATAACATGACATTTAAATTCTTGCAAGAAACAAGAAGGCCATTTGGTAAATTCTGTCAATCTGTTCCTTGTATTAAGATTGTATAATATATTGACAGTGTAAAAAATGCTGTGAATTTTTAGAAAAAATGATTTTTTATGACTATTGAATCATTTTTTATGAGAAGTTTTGATAAGTTTGATTTATCATTGATAATAAATAAAAAATATAAAATAAAAATTTTAAAGCACATACTTTCACCCTAAGAAGTGCAGTAAAAAGTGAAAAATCTAATTTTATAAAAAGGTAAAAGTATGGTGGAGCGTTTAATATTAAACTTTAAAAAGAAAATACTACATAAAATAAACATTAAAAACAATGTGTCAGCTGTGTCTGTATCTCGGGAAAGCGTTTACAATACATTGCGCAGGCTAATCATAAACAATCCTCTCCAAAAACACGTCACAATAAACAACTTTGCTGGTATTGAGGATCAAATTAACAAGATTACATACGACAATTAACGAAGATAACAATAAACAACAATACAGGCAGTTATGTCACGATTGTACTGTATACATACACTGTATTAAACTTAAATAATAACTAACTTACGAATAAATAAAAGACTAGTGGAACTAACGATTGAAACATGCATTGTCATCGATAAGACGCTGTTGGGGAAAGTTGCAGAGCTGGAAGTAGTCAGAAAGTGGGCAAAATATTGATTACAAAATTTGCGCACAAACACACAAGTGAAGTTCAATAAAAGTGTGTAATAAAGAAAGAAATAAACATTTTCTAATGAAAATTTTTTGATTATTTTCGATTTAACTAAGTAATGTTGCATTCTAAAAGACATGGGTGTAAAAGTATATAATTTTGATCTCAAAGAGCTGATTTTGATATGTTTATGCTATACATTTCAATGAAACTTTTCACTGTCCAAGATGGCTGCCGCTGACTTCACTCGTGGCTAAGCAGAGAGCGGGTGATGCTCAGTCCATGTTATAGAGGTCAGTGATTACAATACTCTGTAGAAGTGAGAGGGTTTTCAGTGTTATGAACCATATGTGGAACGATGAGAGGAATCAGTTGTGTCTGGAGTTAGTTACAATTGAACTTTGTATTTCTTTCACATATACCTTATGCTTGTACAGACATAAAGAACATGTTTCTGCAAAACAAGGACCTTTTATGAGCATCCCAGTCCGATGGGAAGTACAGGCCGAGGAGTTCAAGTTTTTTTTTTCGTAATAATGTAAATTAAATAAATGATTGAAATCTAACATAAAAATCTTTGCATCTCTTCTTAATCCAGTGACAGCAACAACTGAGGCACATGAGGTGCACCTTGGAGCAAAGAATAGTCATGGTGGTATCACCAAAGCAGAAGTCAGATTGGCAATTAACTCCCTGAAGACTGGCAAAGCTGCAGGTGATGTTGAAATCCGATCGGAGATTTTAAAGGCCTTAAATCAGGATGGCATCCTGTGACTGACTCGGGTGTGTCAGGTTGGCCAGGCCCCTAAGCAATGGCAGACAGGAATTGTGATCCCTATCTTCAAAACGGGAGATCAGAGAGATTGCGACAACTATCGAGGCATCTCTTTGCTCAGCATTCCTGGGAAAGTGTACACTAAGTATCTGGAAAAGAGTAGTCGGGAAATAGTCAACTCCAAACTGTCGGGGGGACAGAGTGGTTTCCGACCTGGCCAAAGCATGACGGACCACATCTGTGCTCTAAGGCAAATCTTCGAGAAATCTTGGGAGTATGCAAAAGATGTCTACGCTTGCTTTGTGGACCTCAAAAAAGCATATGACAGAGTTTCTCGGGAGAAGTTCTGGCAAGTATTGCAAAAGTGTGGAGTGGATGAGCAATTACTGGTTGCTATCATGTCTATTTACGAAAGCTCTGAGATGTATGTCTGGATAAATGGCATTAAGTTAAGACCTTTCACCGTGGGTGTTGGACTCTGCCAAGGGTGTGTACCATCACCCCTCTTGTTCATTATCTTTATGGACTGGATAGACAGGGGCAGCCGATGCGATGAGCGTATTTGCATCGGCGACTGCTTGGTGGAGAGGTTGCTCTTTGCTGACGAACTTGTCCTCCTTGGGTCTTCTCGCACTAACCTTCAGCATGCACTAGACTGGTTTGCAGCCAAATGTGAAGAAGCTGAATGAAGATCAGTGTGGCTACGACTAAGGTTCTAGTCCTTTCAAGACAGCCTGCTCGGTGCATTCTCTATGTTAGGGGAGCCCCATTGAGACAGGTGGAGAAGCTCAAGTATCTCGGGATTGCATTCACGAGCGATGGGTGGCAGGAAAAGAATTTGATGCTCGGATCGGTGCAGCAAGCTGTGTCAGACATAATTCATCAAGAAAACGTGAGCTGGGAAACAAACCCAAGCTCTCCGTCTTCAAATTTATCTATGTCCCCATTCTCACCTATGGTAACGAGGCTTGGGTAATGACCGAAAGAGTGCGATCGCATGTACAAGCAGCCGAAATGAGATTTCTGAGAGGTGTGTCAGGTGTTACCCTACTAGATAGAGTGCACAACAGCACAATAAGGGAGTCTTTAGGTGTTGAGCCGCTACTTCTCTGCATTGAGAGATCTCAGTTGCACTTGTATGGCCACGTGATATGGATGCCGCAAACTGGTGTTCTTAGGCAGTTGTTACTTTCCAAGTCGGTGGGTAAGAGACCAAAAGGTCGGCCTAGGACCAGGTGGCTAGACTACATGGAGAATCTGGGTTCGAGTTGCTTGGGTATTACCAGGGAGGACATGCGCCTGTTGGCAGAAGATCGCGATCATTGGAGATCCTCCATAGGGTTGCTGCTCCTGCGACCCTAACGGATAAGCGGGTTTGAAAAGTAAGTATCTAGGGGACATTCTGCCCCTCTATCTATCTGGTTTTTTAAATGGGATCATGTGGCCACCCTACTCCATTATCATTTCTGTAATTACCCCCTCACCCCATTCTGAGCAGCACTAATCCGTAGATGCTTGTTACGGTAAATGGTGGAATGCTGGTTATAGGAGAGTGCATGCTGGATGTGCAGTGTTACCCGTTCACTTGTAGACACTTATATGAGACAATAGGAATGTGACAGCAATGTGCTGGTAAGTTTCTACTTGCAAATCCACTACTCCATGTGTTTGTAGATCAAAGTGATTACAAGAAGTTCATTTAGCGTGCGATCAGCAATTTTTTTGCATCAAAAATGCACAGCATATGCATTTTTAATAAACTCTGACTTGCGCATAAGGATTATGAAGACTGGATTGCAACAGATGAAGATCCTCATAAAGCTAATTGTCTGAAACGGTTGGATCTTATGAACATGGCAGAGTCGTCACTGAAATCTCATATGAAATAAGTTTTTCTGCTAAGAAAGATCTTGAAGTTGAAAATAGAAAAGATTCTTCATATATAGTCCAGCGTGTAATACAAGAGTTTATTTAGCAGTCTGGGGATATTCATAATGTGCAAATGACCAAAGAAATGAAGATAGCTTCAACCTCTGCTCAATCAAAATACATGCAGCATTTAGAAAAGAAGAAATCTACTATAAAGACTGAGGCAAAACAACTAAAACGAAATGCTGCAGAGGGAGAAATAAATTATTTAAAACAAAAGAAAGTTTTCATTCAAAATGACGTTCAATAGACAAATAATAAAGCAAATGATTAGCAACTAAAGGTGAAAAAGCAAACAACATTGAATTATTTATTCAATCTCATGAACTATGAAAAACTATTAAAGAAAACGAAACTGAGATTAATGACTTACCATATATACTTGTGCCTAAGTCGACCCCTGATTTTTGACACCAAAAAGTGGAAAAACATCATGACTCGAGCATAAGCCAGGGCAAAAAAAACGAAAAAAGGCAACGTTTGAAAGGGAAAAAATTTATTATAGATCACAACTATTATAAGCAGTTTTTGTGTAATTACAAGATTAAATTTATAGTAACAAATTCTTCATTCTCATGCTCGTCATCCACATTGTCTTCAGTCTTGTTTTCATCCATCTCACTTTCATTATTTTTATTTTTCGAGTAATGAATATCTAATTATTTACTGTATGTAATAATAGATATTCATTGTAACTGTATTAGCTTTCTTTATAAGATATTCTTGGAAGATTTTCAAGACGCACTTGGTATGAACACTGTGACAGTTTATCAAGGTCGGCGCGATCTTGTTTTCGGGAGTTGACTTATCCATTTGCTTTTTAGAATGGAAAAGTGGATGGAAAATGGACCTTTTTCACGTTTACGAGACTTGAGAAATGGCGGCGTCCTTGGCAGATTGAAAACGAGGCTAACGGGTGAAATTCACACAAGGGAAAGCAGTGTATGTGCTAATTTATAGATTAATAAAGACGTAACTGTATAATTACTGGATTTTAACTCAGGATATTTCATGGATTCACTTGATGAATTAAGATTAGTTAAGAAAGAGGCTATTCCAAATAAATTTGTGTTGCGAAATAGACCAAAACGAATGACCAAAGAAAATCACTTCAAAAATCACTATACGATCATTACTTTTATTTATTTATTTATTATTTCGTTAATTAATATTAAAATTTGATATAAATTATATTGAATATAATTCATAAATTTAATATATACCTTTTGTATAATAAATCTTATTAATTGAAATCAATTAAAATTATATTGAAATGTTATTTATTTATTATTTTTTATTTTCATTTTTTGTTTTTATTATTTGTTATATTTTTATATCAATATGGCAAGATCAATTAATCAATCAATCAATTAATTAATTGATCTTAATAACATTTTACATATGGTATATGTGTGTGCAAGTAACAATATAAATGTAAACGCACTGGCAATGATTGTTTATTGCAATCCATGCAATAAAAATAATAACACACATGACAAAAAGCTAAGAGAGATAGTTTAAGAATCTCCTTCCAAAAACCAAGTTTATGACGAACGTCAAGACTACCCAATATGACAATTTGACGGAATAAATAAAAGTTCAAGTATTTAGGAGAATTTAACAAAACGGATCAGAGAAAAAAGCTTTTAAAGCAAGAGTCAGTAAGATGAAATCGACCTATTTTCTCACCAAAGATATCTATAAGTCAATATCATTCAACGCTAAACTTTGGCACTAAACAACAGTAATACGCCCAGAAGCACTTTATACAGCTAAGTGTCTGACCCGGATCAAAAAAATGTTAACTCAAGAACTAAAAGTAGCTGAAAGAAAAATATTAAGAAAAATGTTGGGGTCAATATTTAAAGTACGTCGCAACAATGAAATATACACACATACTGAAAAAATTACTGATACTGTATCGTTAGGAAAAGGAGAACAGTTTTTTATGAAAATCTTGAAAGAATAAACCCCAATAGGCCCACAGGAAAAAATTTCAAATATATGTCAAAATTGAAAATAGCCAATACTTGGATAAATGAAACACAAAAGGACAGAAGAATTACAAATTTCACAAGCAGACATATAAAAACGTACATCACATGAAACCAGGTTGGTACAATCAAAAGGCTTTCGGGAAAAAATGAAGAATTAAAACTGCGCATTTTGGACTCAGGAAAGGAATAATAATGAGTTGAAAAGAACGTAGTCCATTGCGAGTTATTCAACAACACAACAACAACGACGACAAAATAAACCTCATTTGTCAAATGAATTTGAAGTAATGATCATCATTGAAGAAGGAACTGAAAATTGTAATTTGCATCCTGAAAACAATGAACGGTTTGATTTGATCAACAGTTTCCAGATTTCTCTCGGTACCTTAAGCCTTGGATCTAACAATTTCTATTACATCCTTCAATGATATCTGTGATAGTGCATTTAAAAAAGGGACTGAATAAGCATTCATTCCTTCGTAGCAAGCTGCGCTTGACCAGTCAGCCTCGTTTTCGATCAAGCATGAGCGCGGCCATAATCTCGCGCTTTCTCGTTTGAAAAAGGCCCATTGAGGAAAAAGACGTGAAGTAATGTACTGATTAATGCAGTATACAGTGTGTGATTTGAGTTGTGCTACAGACTTTGGGAATGATAGAACAGATCAGAATAGGCATTTTTTTATTCTATGAACATGGGTCTGCAAATGCATTGTTTATGAGTTATGGTACTGTACATGGTGTTTTTCTCTGTCATGTTTAGGCTGATCTTGCACACTTGGAAACTTAAAGTGAGGAGAGAAGTGCATCCGGTATGGCTGACCACACCTTTCGTGGGTACACTCACTGCATGTCTGTGCCTTCCTCACTGATACTTTGGCGACGTTGGATTGGACGGGGTGGTCCAGTGAACTGGCCACCACGATCACCAGACTTAACACCATTGGATTTCTTTTTCTGGGGACACATGAAGTCCCTGATCTCGAAATACCTGTTGATTCAGCGGAGGAACTCATCGCACGATTGACTGTTTCGGCAGACAATGTCGATGACCCCCCCCCTCCCCCCGCAGATGTCGCAACCTGTGTGTTGGAACGTTCAGAGACGAATACAAACCTGCATTGACATTGGAGGACGCCATTTCGAACAGTTGTAACCAACAGCAACAGTGCGCACCATGTACCATAATTCATAAATTATGCATCTGCAGATCCATGTTCATAGAATAAAAAATGCTTATCCTGATCAGTTCTATCATTCCCCAAAGTTTGTAACACAGCTCAAATTACACCCTGTGTATTGTATATACTTGTACAATGTGCTGTAAGGTATATTAAATTTTACATGCTAGTGCTTGGCGATAGCATAGATGGTAGCCTATCAGTGTTCAAAAAGTTTCAGTATCGAATTTTTCGATGTTCTTGAATCTTCGATGTTTCATTTTGAATTCATTATCTATAGAACAACTGTTTAGGTTAATGTATTGATGTACTGCAATGAAAGAACACATAAGAACATGCTGGTTTCGTTTGAAGCCCACCCCCCTCGTACTTTTTCCAATATGGCTGCCTCAGCCTTATTGAGATTCTCATTATGCTGCAAAGAGTGAATAATTTTATCTTATCAGAAATTTATTTAAGTAGTGGAATGGTTTAATAAATGAATTATAAATGGATTAATAAATTATTATTTAGTTTCTTGTAATCTCCATTGATAAGACCGCTCCACATAAAAGAGCGCTTTCATCAACTCTGACTCGTGCATAAGCCAAATGTGGTTTTTAGGGATTATTTTTTGGAAAAAAAAACAAACTTGGCTTTTAGATGAATATATATGGTAGATGTAAAATTGGCTGAAAAATGTTCTGAATTAAAATAATATTTAATTGGATTAACTGTTTCATGATAGTTTCTTTTCATCAATTTATTATCTTATATTTTTAGGTTTATTTGTTGTGTTAAATTTGTAAGGTATCTTCTTTTCTTATAAGATGGTAGCCCACAATTTTTTTCTTAAACAATTATTTATTGAACTCAATGAAACTTATACACGTGAAAGAATGATGTTTCTTCTACACTCCCTATTTTCCCACATAATCTCCGTCCCATTCTATGGCCTTCCTCCAGCGAGACACAAGGGCGTGTATGCCCTATCGGTACCAGTCCTTGTTCTGTTCACACAGCCATGTCTTCACTGTGCGAATCACCTCTTCGTCATCCTCCAAATGTCTTCCACAAATGGCATTCTTCAATTGCCCAAACAATTGAAAGTCTGAGGGTGGTAGGTCAGGGCTGTAGGGTGGATGGGATGACACTGTCCAACCCTGTTTCGTGATTTGTTCCGACGTCCTCAAACAGGTGTGAGGGAAAGCATTATCGTATTGAGCCGAAATCAAAACAACAATCATGTTATGGCGTCCAAGTTGCTGGAGGCGCTTTTTGAGTTTAATTAATGTGTTCACATATGCCTGAGAATTAATGGTTCTGCCTCTCGGCATCACATCAATGAGCATGACAACATCACAGTCCCAAAACACACTGATCTTACCAGCCAGCAGAAACAGTTGCTTTGAATTTTTTCTTCTGTGGAGAGTGCGGATGACACCATTCCATCGATTGTTGTTTTGATTTCGGCTCAAAATGGTGCACCCAGGTTTCATCAGCTGTCACAATCCGGGATAAGAAGGCTTCCCCCTCAGCTTCAAAACGTTGCAGCAACTCAGAAGAAATGTTTTTTCTCAGAGCTTTGTGTTCTTTCGTAAGACAGCGCAAAACCCACCGTGAACACATTTTTGTGTAATCAAGAGCATGGATGATTTAACCCACACTTCCTTTGCTGATTGACAGGTCAACTGCCCTCATATGGTCCTGACAATTGAGCATGTCAGCATGCTGCATCTTGTCAGGTGTGACATCCAAGGATGGTTGCCCCAACTACGGCAAATCTAGGAGCTCTGCCGAACCGCTTTCTGATGGCCTCAATTTCTGTGCCCAGCGACTAACTGTACTTCTGTCGACTGCTGATGCTCCTTAAACTGCACGTAAACGTTTGAATGTTTCCAACCGTTTCTTTCTCTGCAGTGAGAAAATTCAATGATGACACGCTGCTTGTAACGTACATCACTTAAGACGCCAAGTTCTTCCATTGCTGCACGTACGCTATCTGTTGGAAGAAACGGAAACTTTGCGCAAGCACTCTGAAAACTTCAAAGAATGCATATCCCAAGTTTCACATTCGTACCATTGTTGGTGACAGAGAAAAAAATTGTGGTGCATTACTTTCTGGGCTACCCTCGTACTTGCTTTAAAAGGTTGCAATAACAAAAATGAAACATTGTTTTAAAAAGTGCATGCTATAATTCATTAAAGAGTAATTATTGGATGGTCTTATGAGGATTTTTACATGCCAAACCTCAGATGTTTAAATAATTGATGAAAAATAGGAAAGAAAATTCCACAGCCTGGATTCGAACCAGGAACCTTGTGCTCACCGTGCAGACGTGCCAACCAATTTCACCACTGCGGACATGGAAGCATTAATGCTATCTACATGCCCTTAGGGCTGGTTGGAGCAGTACCCAGTTCGCAGGCTGGGACTATAATTTATTCATTCCAGATTCCTTATTTTTTGTTGATTTTAGTCCTTGAAAGTCCTTGGCTGTCCTTGATTTCTATTTAAAGAGATGTGTATGAACCCTGATACAGCACGATAGAGCTCAACACACATTTACCATTGTACATGGATACACGCTACATCATCTAAAACAATTACATATTGGTACGTACATTGACAATGTTACACGCCTCGACCAACTCACTTACTGAAGCCAGGGGCACAGCTACTGTTTAGTTAGAACAAGTGCATCGAGAAATAAAGGCTTGCTTTGATGGCCATCGTCAGGACGCTGCCTTTTTGCCAGGAGATTTGGTACTGTACGACTGGCCATCAGTGTCTGACCATAAGTTGTCGCCACGTTTCAAAGATCTTTTTCGGTTTGTCAAGGCCATGTGCTACCCAATTGAACTTGCCAGTGACCCAAAGGTCCTCAAAACAGAACATGTACATGCATTAAAAAAGTTTCTGCTTTGCGAGAATGGTACCACATAAAAACGTCTAAGTTGTAATGAGACTGCATCATTCCGCTTTGACAATGATCTAAACGATTGCGATGAGAACTATATCTAGAGAGATTTGACACATGATCCTGAAGTGATGAGAAGTCGCTCGAGAAGAGTGTATAATATGCCTGAGCGATTGAGAGATTATAAACTTTGTGATTAAGGTTTATTTAAGATTTTTATAGTTTGGGGGGGGGGGGGGGGGGGGGGGGGGGGGGGGGGGGGGGG
>JAHWFO010068981.1:561852-646489 GCA_023313115.1 Rhysida immarginata | reverse complement strand
TTCATTAACCTTTTCCCAGCCAGCTATTTTCTTGAGAAAATGATTCTTCTTACAGGGGGAGAGAAAATATTTTTTTAAAAATTCAATAACTGATATACTGCTTTAAAATTTTAAATTTGTGATCTTGAATATAATTGCTTTTGATTAGTAATTTTTTTGATCGTTTAAAAGAAGTTTTTTTTTTTTTAAACAATACATTAAAATGTATAATAATATTTTCTATTTGAAAAACTTGGTTTTAATCCTTTTTTAAAAAATTACAAATGTAATAATTTCGAATTTGAAAATAGCCAAAATTTAGGGAGAAATCTTTTCTAAATAAAGCCAAAAATTTTTTTTAATATCTCTATTTGTATTTTTTTTAATGATTTTTTATATAACTGAATGTGGAATATTTTTACTTTTTTTTTTTCTCGAAGAGATACGTAATTTGTTGTTAAATGGGTCACACCCACATGACAATAGCTAGAAAATCACATAATAGGATTTTAATCTCTTTCTTTGATAAAGCAATGATGTGGCCTTATCTAATTTCCTTATATTCTGAGAAGGGAACAATCTCAAATGACGTCATCAAGAAACGATCCCACAGCAATGGTTTTAATTTTTGTGAAATAACTTATGAATAAAATCATGGTTATTAGAAGTTAGTGGTTGGTCAACTCCTTTGTTCTCGATGCTAAAAACGTAATTGGGGAAAACTGCTCCCACTAGGTTATTAAGCTTATACATTAAGCTTAGTTTCAATGGAGACCTTCGCCAGTGCTCATTTCTTTTGCTTATTTTTTACTTTTTAAGCACGGTTATTTTTTTAATTTTAGTATTATTTAATGTTGGGTATTTGTTCTATTTTTTTTTCTGTTTTATGAAAAGTTTTTGTATTGTGTGGTGTTTGAATATCTTTTAATTGGTTATTTTGTGTATGTTTTTTTGAGTCGTTTTATTCTTAATATTTCTATGAATGAGTCGTCCAATTATTTTATTGTGTATTTTGTTACTGAGAACTTCTATTTTTATTATTACATAAATAATAAAAATAACATCCATTATTATTATAAAAATAACTAATTATTTTGGATATATATTATGGTGAGGTTAGATTTTTTTATTCATTGAAATTATTTGATAATATTAATTTTTGGTGTACAGACTTTAATGATAGATAATGTGGGCCTTATTTGGGTTTTCTTATACCTCGTATATTAATTTTAATATTTTATTATTTTTTGTTATTTTATTATTCTCCATGTAATTAAATTGTCTAGAAATCTTATGTGGATAATGCAGATGATTAACTTGAGAATAAAATAAAACTCTTTTTCCACAACGAAACAGGAAATGAACAAAAAGAATGGAGTTGATTGTAAAAGTAAATGGGTGTTTGTATAGAGTTAATGGTGGTAATTAAAATGTCATCTCAATATTTTAATTAAATTTAGATATTTTGCTTATGTTGTGAGGTATTTAATCATTAGTATTCCATATGGTTTATATAAATATTTGTGATGATATGTGATAATGAACTACCCATAGATTCACCTGTTTGGGTACAAATTTTTTTAATGAAACATAAATTGATAGTTTTTATGATTTTTAATATTTTACTAAATGTAAATGTTTTTTAAATTCTTCTTTATGTTGCCTAATGTTGGCATAATTGGAATATTTTCCTATATATATATATTTGGTATGTCTATTGTAAAAATTTGGTCATGATATCAGGTTTGGTTGTTTGCATTATTCTTTATACCGATACTGAATTTTTTTTTATGATTTAATTAAAAAAATTTATGATGTATATTAAAATATCTAGAAATTTTACTAATTTGGTGTCAATTTTTTGTTATGCAATATCTATTTTATTTATTTTTTTCTAATTCTTTTATTTTATTGCTTAAGTTAAAAATTATTATTCAACAATTACAATTTTTTATAATTTTAAAAAATATATTTATTATTAATTAAATATAAGATTTTTATCTAATGTGTAATGACAAAAAAAGATGTTTTTGGACATTAAAAAATACTTTTAGAAATTATTCTGAATTCCAAGATTGTCTTTTGTATTTTTTATTCCCTACATTTAATTTTTTGATTACGTAAAATGAAATAAAATTTTAAAAAAATTAAAAAAAATTGCTTTAATTCACTGAATTAGTAGCTGAATCAGCTACAACGTGTAGTAAAAATGGACTATTGGTCTCATTCAATGCCACCTGGTGGTCTCCATTGGCGCTAATAGCCTTTTGAGGAGGAGTTGACTAACCACTAACTTCTAATAACCATGATAAAATGTAATTAAAGAAAAAAAAAAAAAATATAAATAAAAGGAATCATTTTAATATAATTCAATCATTAAATGGTTCAATTTTGCCCTGGAATTTTTTAATAAATTCGCAATTTTAGAAGTTGCTAAGTTTCTCCATACCAGATACACAAGCTTTCTAAAATTTCGAATATTATTGATTATTAATAAATTTGGGGTATATAATTTATCTGCAATTAATTATAAAGCTTTCAAGAATTCAACAAAAGCAGTTTGAAGTTTTTATCGATAATAGAAAATTTCTTATAAGTATTTTTTATAATCATGATTTCAGCCCCCCCCCCTCCTTTGACAACACCTGTGGAAAATCATTTTTTTATTATATTTTCTCATTTAATTTTAAAATTTGAAGGGATATACTAGTAGTAATGTGCATCTGAAAAAAAATTTAAAAAAAAATTAGCAATTTATCTGTAATAGAGTTTCAGTTATATGCATTTAAATTTTGTAATGTGTTATATGGAACTGACATAGCTAATCAGGCCACTTTCACTGGGAAAAGGTTAATGTTTCCAGGTTCTTCCCATTATCACAATTTGAGTTGATTCATTTGTAGGCAAGTTAACTTAGAACATAATTTTTGTTGTTTGCGTTTCGCTGCCCAAAAAAGGGGGCAAATGTTAGCTCTAAGTTCGTTTTCTAAAGCGTTATTGTACATTTAATAGTTTTTTTTTGGGTGTAATATCATCTATCGTTATTTTTGTAAATAAATCAGTTTAACAATCTAACGGGTAAAGTAGGAATTTGTTTCTACTTGAGGTAACATTACTTTGTAATACTGTATTAATGTTGGCTACTGCATTTTCTTACTGGGCTACTAGAATTTGATACTTGCACCCAATTGTCTACATCTAAAAAATATATTGTGAAGTCACGTATATAACCCATGGGGTATATTGGCATAAATATGGTACGTATTTTTATAATCAAAAAAGTCTTGTATTGCCAAGATGCAAATAAGTAGCGGCAGTACTGAATTTATTTTATGTACTTGTAAGGTTCACAACATTTTGCCCATGCCATTGTCAAGACTAATTCAAGAAAGTGTGAATCAAAGATAAAAATATTAAACACAATACAAATTTAAAAATGACCAATTATAGAAGAGTAAAGCTATGTGGGATATAACAAAGGAAAAGATAATAAATAAGTTAACAGTTTTATTCTTCACTAGCTGATATACCCAGTGGCTTTGCTCAGACTTTTTTTTTTTTTTGATGAAATTTTGCAATTTCTGATTGTGCATATACAGTAAAAATGAACACAATAAAAAGTTTACAAGTAATACAATAAAAAATTCATGGCCAACTATGGCCCTTGGAGTTCTTCACGGCCTTGCTCTGTTGGATGCTGTGTATAGCTGAGAAAAAATGTGTAGAATAATGTATGTGGTTTCAAAATGTGAGGAATTAGAATGAAAAACAAACTGTACACTGATCTTACATTTCTTCATCCCTGCTATGGACATAGTTGTTCTATTTCCTTCCAATTAATGCACCTGTTCCAACTCCCCAAGTGCCAATACAACTACAGGGGTAGGACAAAATAATATGAACACCTTTGATTTTAGACTTTTTGTTGAATATCTAGAAAAATACCTGACAAAATATCCTGAAACTTCAGGGGTGTAAAAAGCATATATTTCAGTGAAGGTTTTTGTCCTGAAGGCAATAGGGGACCAGGCAAACTGAACAAAAAAAAATAATGTTTGGGATCAATCTGTAAAAAATGATGCATGAAATGCATTGTAGCTATAGCATATCAGTGTTCTCCCCAGAAAATTTTATCAGGTGGGCAGTAAGCTAAAATAACCGGGCAGACAAAAATTAAAACCAAAAACAAATAAAATATTATGCAGTGTTGTGCAGTTTTTTGTGTATTCTTCAGCCGGGTGGATGCCGAAATCAGCTGTGCGGCGCGCCCGTTAAAAAGGGTCTGGGGATTACCCTGCATATGATTGAGGCTTCTGTTACTTACCTGTGTTCATTTGTATGAAAATAGTACGTATAGTCATATATAAAGGCTTCTTTAAAAAAAAAATAAATAAATAAATAAATCGAAATTTTTTTAAATAAGGTTTGTAAAGAAATTTTTTTGTCAGTTGTTTATAAGAAAATATCCAGAACTATCGCCCTACTAGCCTTTTGTCAGTTGTTTATAAGATCTTCAGTAAAGTCCTAACAAACAGACTTGATTCAGCATTAGACTCAACCAAGAGAACAAGCGGGCTTTGGAAGTGGATATAGCATGATCGACCACATTCAAGTATTAAGAACTTATCGAACGCCGCAACGAATATGAAGTGGCATTTTGCTTTGCCTTCATCGACTTTGAGAAAACTTTCGACTTGGTGTTCACACATGCTGTAGTGAAAGCTCTGGAAAGAACGGGAATAGCCGGAAGCTATATTAGTATTCTCCAGAAGATATTTAGTAAAGTGACTGCTACCATTTGTTTGGATAAAAGAAAAGCAAGGATCAACCTTGGAAAAGGAGTAAGACAAGGAGACACCATATCACCAAAACTCTTCAGAGCAGTTTTAGAGGAAGTCTTCAAGGAACTGAACTGGACAAAAAAAGGACTTAAAATAAACGGTGAATTCCTTAACCACCTTCGTTTTGCCGATGAAATCGTTCTCACCAGTAGTAGTCCTTCTGAATTACAGGAAATGTTACAAGAACTAGCAGAGGCTAGCTTGCGTGTAGGACTGAAACTGAACACACAGAAGACAAAAGTTACGTTCAATGCATTTGCTCCAAAACAGAAGATCATGGCAGGCAGCATTGTGATTGAAGAAGTACAGAGCTACATTTACCTGGGACAAGAAATCACTATGGATGGCAACATTCTGAATGAAGTTAACAGACGAATTAGAACAGCATGGAGTGCTTTTGGCAAGAATAACATTACCTTGAAGAGCAACATGCCGCTTAGCTTGAAATGAAAAGTTTTCAACCAGTGTGTTTTACCAGCACTCACCTATGGAGCTGAAACATGGACTTTATCAAGGAGGACAACACAAAGACTACAGACAACACAGAGAAGCATGGAAAGATGTATGCTGGGAATTACAAGAAGAGATCGAAAATGCAACAGCTGGATAAGAAGCCAAACGAAGGTGATTGACGTCATCGAACGGATCAAACATTCTATATGGCAATGGGCTGGTCACGTTGCTAGAAGACTAGACATGAGATGGACTACAGTCGTTCTGGATTGGTAATCTCGAGACCTTAAACGCCCAAAAGGACGACCCCATTCAAGGTGGCTCGACGAAATAAGGAAGATGGCTGGCGTCAACTGGAAATCCAAAGTTTCAAACAGAGAAGAATGGAAGCGTTTAGAGAAGACCTTCATCCAGCAGTGGATTGCAAATGTTTGATTGTGATGATGATGATGATGATGTAAAGAAATTATAAGACCACATGCATTTTTCATGGTTTATTTAAACCACCACTTTCTTGAGAAACCCAAGCTTTGAATATGAATTTAAATGCTGTTGGAATTGAGAGATTATATATAGTGTATTTCAATATGATTTACTAAATTATATCACAAATAATGAAACTAAGAAAAGTGTCTGTAAACAAAGTATAAGACCACACAACATAATGATCATTGACATTCAAAATAATACAGTTAATACCCAATAAACTGACCATTCTTGTTTATAAGCCTCAACAAACGATTTGGCATTGATTCAACCAACTTTTTAAGACTTCCAGAATTAATTTTGTCCCACTCTGCCATGATGGCCAATTCCAATTCTCTAACATGGTCATGCTGCTTGTTTTTTTCCGTACACTTGCTTTATCAAGATCCCCCACAAGTTTTCCATCGGATTCAAGTCGGGGCTTTTTGATGGCCATGACAAAACAGTGATTTTCTTCTTTTGAAACCGCTTCTTTGTAGCTGTTGATGCATGACAGGGTTCATTGTCCTCCTGGAAAATCCAGTCCTCTGCAGCAATTAATGGCCCAAAAGGTATCAAATTGTTATATAGCATCTTTTGATAATCCTGTGAATTCATCCGATGATTGATGATAACTAAATCTGTTTTACCGTCAAATGAACCCCCCCCCCCCCACACACAAACACACCATCACAGATCCACCAACAACTGCCTGCTAAACTTTTCCTTTGGCTCTCTTCTCAATAGCACTTGAATCAATCTAGCCCATCTAAATTAAACTTCTCATCTGAGAAAACGACGGACTTCCATTGTTCTTTCCAATGCTTGTGTGACTGTGCCCATTGGAGTTGTGCTGTTTTATGAGCATCAGTTAACAAAAGGTGTTCTTCATCTTTACCTATTTCATATTTCTGCTGTTATTCAGGGCTTTCCAGATGGTTTCGTAGCTTACTGTCCCACCTATTTCACAGGCAATTTCTCTAATTGACATTCCTTCTTCGATTGAGAGGCAAAAAACACACCGTGTGTCCCGTTGTATAAGCACACACTTCCATCCTGTCCGTTTCTTCATGCCATAATCTTCTTTCTTGGTCAAGAAATTGTGCACAATAGTCTTCGAACGATTTATTGTGGCTGTAATTTGTCTCTCTGATTTGTTTTGATCATGTAAAAAATAAATTTTTCGAATTTCTGCACGAGATAGCTTCTTTTCGCGAGGCATTGTCATGGAAGTTATCTCTAGCAATAAACTTTATAAATATACAACAATGTCTGTGCACATGTAGCATGATGTCATCGCATTGCCAGCTATGGGAACACAACTGTAAACTGGATCATTTTTAAAGGTGGTCTTATACTTTGTTTTATAGCCACTTTTCTTATTTTCATTGTGATATTGTTTATTAAATCATACAGAAATACACTATAATCTTTCAATTCTAAGGACATTTAAATTCCTATTCAAAGCTTGGGTTTGTCAAGAAAGTGGTGATTTAAATAAACCATGAAAAATGCATGTGGTCTTATAATTTCTTTATATACCTTATTTTGTTTATAATATGCAGGGTTTTTAACCCAGTGCAATGCCATTTTCTGGAAACTTGACAAACTACAGTAGAGATAACACTCTGCAATCAGAATATAAAGATATTAAATATTTGATGAAATATGAACATTTTTGTAAATAATGTTTAACTGTGCATTCACAAGCATTACCAAAATATCTTTTGCATAATTTATTAGTCAAATGTATAGAGCTACTCTTATAAAAAGCCTAAGCAAATATCGTGAAAGTTGAATTAGTTGAATTTCATTTGCTTTCAAAAATAAACAAAATGATAAGAGGTTTTCTGAATTTTCACGATATTTGCTTGGGCTTTTTATAAGAATAGCTGTATATACATTGCCCAGCCAAAAGTATCCGGTCACCCCTATGTTTGTGATATTCATATGGTCTCACCCTGTAAGATGCATGTGACAGTATTCACATTAAAAACACGACTCCTCAGATGGTATAGCAGTGACAACACCAGTTAGCATGCCAAAGGTCCAAGAATTATCTGACTTTGAGAGAGGAATGATTCTAAGGTGCCGCATTGGCAGGAATTCACTTCACAAAATCAGTACCATAATTTCATGCGGATAATCTGCCTCCCAGATATTCCGCAGGATAAAGAAAACCACCTTTCCTGTAAAAATTTTCTGTGACAATCTGCATCTAGAAAATCTGTGAAATATCGGAGAGTTCAAGGCTCGTGTGAAAAGTGGCTCATTTCAAATCTTTCTCAAAATGTTTAAACATTCTCTCTCCAATCCAAGCTCGGAATATCATTTCTAATTAATAACCAATGTAAATTCAGTTTTAACTTAAGAATAATAAATGTTTTTAAAAAAAAACTGCGTTTTTCCGATCAAGTCTGAGTTCTTCTTCACATTTGGATAGCCACTGTCAAAATTAATTTTCTTTTCAATGTTTTTAAGAATTATCACCTAAATTCATTTATAACTGTGTGTTATTTTTACTTCAGCAGAAGAGTGTTAGAAATTGCAGGAAAATTCAATTAGGGTCTGTGTTAAATCAAATTTTTTAAAGTGCAGCAATTCGTCGGCAGTTAGGCCTATCGAAATGTATACATTGTTGGCGATTGAGAGTCTACTCTGAAAATGCACTAAATCATCAAAAATACTGAAAACTGTAATGGAAAAAATTGTGCATTGTGAATATAATTTATTAACAAATTTTAATTAAAACTAACTAAATCTTATTCAACAAATATGAAATGAAGCAACTTCCGAGAACATTAAACGTTCTTTATCCGTCGTATATTTCAGTACTCGTCGTTTGTTTGTTTTGTTTTTTTGTTCCTTGTCTTCCCTAAATGTTTACCATTATTTTTGTACACATTTTATGGGTGATGTCGAGAATTAATTGTAATAACGAATGTTATTTTTTTCTCATTATAATTTTTTGGTTAATCTTCACTATCCGCACATCGCAATTCTACCTGTCGATTGCAGGCAGAATTGCTGCTTGTTTCATAACATTAAAAAGACAGGAGATTCAATTTACGGTTAGCATGAAACTTTTAATAAGCATATAAAAAAATTAACGCTTTAAAAGTAAAGTGCAAAAAGTTGAGATAATCCATGTTTGAGATCGAAATCCGTTTACCCCCCCCCCCCCCCCCCATGGTACCAAGAGATGTTGGAAATGCCACTTTCTGGAGCGATGGTGGAGTTCTACGGCACCTCATCCGACTGGTTCTTCCAGCAGGATGGCACCTCATGTCACGCTGCTCGTTCAACACAGGAATGGTTCACCCAAGCAAACATCCAGTTATCGCCTTGGCCTGCAGGCATGTACCCAAGAATTTTTCCAGGGGAAGTCGAACTCTCGATTTATTGGACCTTTTGTTCGAATAATCCATTCTTTTTATTATGTTTTAATTACAGTAATACTAATTAAAAATGAACATATTTCAGTGATATTTTTCTAAAGTTGCTTGTGAAGTTTATGCTATTATACATTGTTGATATAAAAAAAAAAAAAAATCAATCTGCTTACAAAATTCAGATTTCATTTTTGTGAAAAAAATCTTATAATAAAAATTAAAAAAAACTGTGAAAAGAAATAAAATCGCAAGCCCTTTCGACTTAAGTCATCTTCTGGCAATGAAAGATGTGAATGAAGAATTGTCGGTCCGTTTCAGTGTAGGTCAAAGGGGAAAAAATTCTTTTGTTTAACTGGAGTGAGCAAGGAGTGGGATGATTGGTAGGGGAGGGTAAATGGCACTGGAACAGGCCAAAGGAGGAAAAAAAGGGAAAATTAAAAAGGCACTGAAATTAAAAACAACCCCTCGCCAACCACTTCACTACTCCTTGTTCACTCAGTTTTTAAATAGATTTAAATTCACAGAACTCAAAATCATGGACCTTCAGCATTTTTGGGGTGGTCACTTGACCCCCCCCAACCCCCACTTGCGTACGTGCCTGGCCTGCGCAGAGTCCAGACTTGAACCCATTCGATGCATTGTGGGATGTGCTGGAGCCCAGTATACGGATGCACATGCCGCCGGTCACAAATCGTCATCAATTGCTGGACCGTTTGATGACCGAATGGCACTGTATCACACCAGCAGAGTGTAAACAACTTGTAGACAGTCTTTCTCGTCGTAGCAAAGGGGGGCCCGACACATTACTGATGACAGCATTTCCATAAAGGGCGTGTGGAGTTGGGTGTCCGATACTTTTGGCAGGGCAGTGTACATTTGGCTAATAAATTATGCAAACGACATTTCGGTAATGCTTGTGCATGCGCAGTTAAACATTATTTATTAAATATGCTCATATTTCATCAAATATATCATATTTTTTTATATTTTTGAGTGTAAGGTTGGAGATGTAGCGACAGTGGCTGTGCAAACTGAGAAGGAACAGGAGCCAGGAGTAGGAATTTGTGAACCGGTAAAATTAATGTCCCCTGGTTTACCAGCCAGTAGCAAGTGTCATAAAGTCAATGGCTCCAAGTCATGGTTCGGTTCGAGAGGAACCACGTCGAGAGCGATGTGCCAGCGAAGTCTGCAAGGAGGGCAGTTGCCATTTTAAGGGAAAACAGGGGCAGGTGAAAAGTGATAGTTCAGAGGAGCCAGCCTGGTTGATCAAACCGTTCAAAAGTACAGAGTGTAAGCTAGTGGTTTGTGTCCTGGCGGATTGAGAGGTAGTCAATACACGTAGTGACAAGTGAAAGAACTGGGTTCTTTTGTTTGTTTTTTTTTTTTTTTTGGTGGGGCGTGTGTGCCTGGACAGTGTGTGTGTGTTTTTTTTGGTTGTTGTATGTGTTGCTTTGTCGTTGTTTACTGGTTTGTTGCTCTCGTTATAAAGAAGTTTAGTTGCGGGGTGCTCCAATTTTGTGTTGTGTGAGCGTCAATTGGGGTGTGTGGTTGTTTTTGTGCGAAAAAGAGGTGTGTCCGTCAAAGTTCGTCAGTGTTTTATATGTGAATATGTTGTTCAAGTAATTAAGTAATTAATTTAAATAATTAGTAAGTGTTGTTTGCGTAATCTTGGGGAAGCTGTGACAATGGCTTGAGAGGCAGAGCGTAATCTTTTGTTGTTGTTGCAGCTTTTCCAGAAATTTTGTGGTAACAATGACATAACAGTAGTTTTTTCGTTTGTTGTGAGTGCGTGTTTTCGTGTGTGTAATGCAGAGAAGCCACCAAGAGAATGAAAGTTGCGTCAATTTGACAAGCGCTCAGCCAAGCTTAATAAAATATGAAGAAATATTAACTTTGCTGATTTTGTTGCTGTCTATTTTTGCAATGGCCCGGAAGGACGTATGGGTTCATTAGTAGCGGAATTTATGAAAGTTTCATACGTTTGCAACCGGTGACTGTCCTGCAAAGATAATGGAACGCTGCGCAATCGTCGTGTTGCTGGAAAGAATGTCTGCCGCCATCCGAGATAAGAAAATCGTTCAGGATCATCTTGTGATGGGTGAGACCATTCTTTATTTGTTTTGGCTTCAATGAAAACAGTCTAATGTACTGTTCAAGGAAGTTAATTGCAGTGTAGTGGGAAATTCTTGATCGCAGCTACCCCTACCTTGCGGAACTTAGAATTCGTCATAGAGAGGGACTACCATTGTGCCGTCACATGACACAGCGAATGCTCCGCATTTGAATTAAAGAGAGACACTTTTATGTAGTTGTTTTTTTTAATGAAAACTTTGTTTGATTTTGACTAGTAATCATAATTGTGCTATTTAATTACAGGATCTAGTAAAAGTTACTGCTAAAATTTATCACCTAATGTTTAAGTGGGTGTTTCGCCCGAATCGTTTGGCACATGAGATATGTAAAAAAGCTTTTATGTTTCCGTTAGGGGAATGATAGAAAAATGTGTTGTAACAGTGCTTGAAGTAGTTAACAACTATCTTAAGTGAGGGTAAAGCATTATTGCGGTAGAGTGATCGTTTTTTTTTTTTTTTTTTTTTTTTTACTCATGTTAGGATCCCACGGGGTTACAGCTCTCTTCCCCTCTCTTGTTCCGGGTTTTGAAGACATTATCATTACTTTAGGGCAGGAGTTTTTTAAAAGGAGGGCGTGACACGTTGGGATGTTTTACATTGGGCAGTATCACTCATTACTGATAGCACTGCGTATAGCGAAGTTTTAGAAAATAAAGCTCATAGTCTCATGTGCTAAGCATTGCTGTATTTGAAATATATGTTAAATGCTGTTGCTATTAATTAATGATATTTTGGAGACATTTTAGTCTTGTTAAAGGAAGTATTTGCTGTATTTGCCTATTAGATAGATAAGCTTTGTTGGGGGCCCCCCTTTTTATGTCATACTGTACTTTTATTATTGTTAAAACCTATTGAATAAAATGAATTATCACTACAGACCTCACCTACCTTTTTGGTAAGCGTCACCTCCCCTCCGCGCGTCATTACTCTACAACCCGTCCCTAACACGCGTGGGTTACTTATTCGACGTCGGGGTACTTTTTGGCTCCCCCCTCCCACGCATTTGGGGGCACACATTTATACATGCATTGCAGAGCTTGCAGTGGCATTATTGATCAATCAACGCCAAGGCGATTTTTGGCCAGCGATGCGCATTGGCTAAGGGCTTCACACGCACATTGTAACATACATCGATTAGTGAATCATCAGCGTTCAAGCAGATTTCTACTGATTTCTATAATTTTAATTTATTTTTTTATAAGTACAAAATATAGTGTGAGTTTACATATGATTACAATATGTGTACTGTATTTGCAATTATGAATAAAGACAAAAATAGATGTAGTTTCAGTATATCAGATGTACCGTAATTTATAAATTACCATATATTTTTGACTATAGGTCACGTGCGATTTTAGGTTGCATCCCCAAATTTAGAGTAAATATTTGTATAAATATTTTTTTCTTCTTAAATTTAAACCAGATCATCATAACTGATAATGCTAATTACATCACTTAAAGATTACAACAAACAAAATAAATGCCATCTTGAAACAAGTTTCATTACATATAAAACTATCAAAACTCTACAAAACTCTCATCCTCAATGTCAACAAAAAGTTCACTTAGGATCACAAAAAAAATGGGGGTGGGGGAGTAATGAGTCAAAGTAATTTTTACTGTTTCTGAGATCATATAAAGTGGAAAACGTCATGAATTCAATATAGAAAAGTGAAAAAAGTCGATAAAGTTCCATTGCAGGGAAGAAGGAGAACGGCTTATTGATGGTCTCTGACAACACCTCCTAGAAAGAAAGCCTGTGCACTGAAAATTTATACATTGTTACATGATCATAGGAAGTCATAATTTAGGGCTTATTATCGGTAGAAATATGATTAACAATATATGAATTTTCAGTGCACAGGCTTTCCTTTTAGATAGTGTTATCCAATGACGTATATTAAAGGTAGACTCCGAATCCTATTGTTAACATCACCACAAAAGTGAAGCCAATTGAAGCCATGACAGTTCTGGGCAGGAGTGAGCTGTGGAATGGTTAGCTGTCTGGCTGCTTTGTTTTTGACAATTTTGGGCCCAAGGAATAATTAACTCAAAACTATTTCTTAAAGTTGTTCCGTGCACAACTGTACAAATAGACACAAATAAGGATCAGGAATCACTTTCCACAAGCATAAATCAAAAATACGTAACTGAAATGAAAATACGTATCTGAAAGATGAACGCAATAAAATTGAAATTTATCGAAATGAAATTGAAATTGAAACCATGATCGAAAAACTGTTCATAGACCTTTCCCTCGAAACCGAAACGGAGTAACTTTGCAGAAGCAGGACAGTAAAAAAACTTCCGTTTCCTGCCTTGAAATATACAGACACTAGTACACATCTGGAGGAAAACGGAAGTTTTTTTGCTGTCCTGCTTCTGCACAGTTACTCCGTTTTGGTTTCGAGGGAAAGGTCTATAAAATACTTAAAATACAAAGTTAACAAAAAGAAAAACTTATCAGTGTGTGAAAGATGTGAGTCTTAGACTTTATTGTAACAATAATAATGAGAGGAGTTCAGATTTTATCTGAGAACCTATATTCATGTACGGATTTACCGTCTGTTTGGAAGAAGAAGTTAGAATTATTTTAATGAACAATTGCAACATTTATTATATTTTTATGCATAATTAGAAGTTATTCTCATTACGTTTTCGTAAGTTTTCAACGTTTAACCAATGACATTCCTGAGCTGGCAGTATTAAATGAAGATAATAGACTTTAGTAAACATAAGAAGCATTTAGAATTTATTATATTAAAATCAGTTGTCAGTGAAGGAGTGGGTTTCCTTTCTTGTAAGAAGAGACAGACATTGAGAACGAATGTTTGTCCACCCCTTGTTGGTGGAGCAACTTGAGACAACATTGGGAGCAGCTTTGCTTCTCTTCCAGAGCCAAAGTCCAAGAACTGCTTTCGGCTGTCACCTGAAATGATTGACATCTGTGAGGGAATGTTTACTCTCGTCTCAACCAATCATAATATTAAAATTAATCCAAAAAACCCGTATGTCAGCAATACGTAATTAAGAATAGCAACTTGGGACATTCTGAAGTGAGAAACTTTGGTTAGAAGAAAGAGTCAGTTGCCCGCCAGATGTTGAGAAGAGCAGTGGTCAGTTGCCTGCCAGACACGGAGAGACGAGTAGTTGCCATCCAGATGTATAAGTGAACGGAAGAGTTGCGTGTGAATTGATGATGATAGACGTATTATTATACAGTTAGAAACGTAAAGAGTTAATGCACAACGAGATGTGCCTGAACAGTGTTCAGATGATAATGAGCAGAATGCCAGTTCTACGCATTTGCTACTTTTGAAGCCGCATAATTCCAAGTGCCTGATGAGTCACATTTGTTGTCCCATGAATGAGGAGGAGAAACGAGTGCAATCCGAACCAGCCCCCGTCAACGAGAGCCATTCCGAGGGCCATACCTAGATCGATGCCAACAGCCAGACAAGAGCCGCCCCACTTGTTTCATCACTGTCCGCAGACGCCGTCACGACGCGGGTCGCACAACCAGCTTTAACGAATGTCCAAAGGGTAATCTCAAGACAATCCTTTCTATTTCTAATGGGCATCAATTATTATTATTATAATATTATTAAATGGTGTTTAATGTTTAATTGGTTCCCTATCACATAACAAAAGAGTTACAGCAATAACAGAATTAATGGGGGACAAGTTATTATTTCTTAAGGGAATAAAAAAGGGCCTAATTATTTGGGCTATTGTTCACCTAACCCACTGCATTTCCAGCCAGACCTGGGTGCCGAGAAATCTTTCATGTGTGGAGCAACAGTTTGATTAAGAGTTGCTGAACCCCATTCTGTCTAGACAACTGAATTTATAGCTTGGTATTTAAGCCACGATTAATTGTCATTTCCAATTGAGCCACGGGCCCCACAAAAAATTATTAATTAGCTATCCTTATGTTTAGCCATATGTTTTACATCATCTTTACTTACTTTTGGGCCATGACAGTTTTGGGCAGCAGAGCTTCCCAATTGGCTTCAAGTATGGCAGCAGGATTCAGGGTCTATCTTTAATATACATCATTGGTGTTATCTCTGATGGCTGTATTCGTTAATTTATTCAAAATGGAGGCATGCGAAGTGAGCCATGCTTAAATCTCCATCGAAGTTCATCATCATCATCATCACGGTCAGCCCTTTGCAATCCACTGCTGGATGAAGGTCTTCTCTAAATGCTTCCATTCTTCTCTGTTTGAAGCTTTGGATTTCCAGTTGACACCAGCCACCTTCCTTATTTCGTCAAGCCACCTTGCATGGGGTCGTCCTCTTGGGCATTTAAAGTCTCGAGGGTACCAATCCAGAATGACTGTGGTCCACCTCAAGTCTTGTCTTCTAGCAATGTGACCAGCCCATTGCCATTTAGAACGTTGGATCCGTTCGATGACGTCAATCACCTTCGTTTGGCTTCTTATCTAGCTGTTGCATTTTCGATCTCTTCTTGTAATTCCCAGCATACATCTTTCCATGCTTCTCTGTGTTGTCTGTAGTCTTTGTGTTGTCCTCCTTGATAAAGTCCATGTTTCAGCTCTGTAGGTGAGTGCTGGTAAAACACACTGGTTGAAAACTTTTCGTTTCAAGCTAAGTGGCATGTTGCTCTTCAAGATAATGTTATTCTTGCCAAAAGCACTCCATGCTGTTCTAATTCGTCTGTTAACTTCATTCAGAATGTTGCCATCCATAGTGATTTCTTGTCCCAGGTAAATGTAGCTCTGTACTTCTTCAATCACAATGCTGCCTGCCATGACCTTCTGTTTTGGAGCAAATGCATTGAACATAACGTTTGTCTTCTGTGTGTTCAGTTTCAGTCCTACACGCTGGCTAGCTTCTGCTAGTTCTTGTAACATTTCCTCCAATTCAGAAGGACTATTACTGGTGAGAACAATGTCATCGGCAAAACGGAGGGGGTTAAGGAATTCACCGTTTATTTTAAGTCCTTTTTTTGACCAGTTCAATTCCTTGAAGACTTCCTCTAAAACTGCTGTGAAGATTTTTGGTGAGATGGCATCTCCTTGTCTTACTCCTTTTCCAAGGTTGATCCTTGCTTTTCCTTTATCCAAACGAATGGTAGCAATCGCTTTACTAAATATCTTCTGGAGAATAGCTTCCGGCTATTCCCATTCTTTCCAGAGCTTTCACTACAGCATGTGTGAACACCGAATCGAAAGCTTTCTCAAAGTCGATGAAGGCATAGCAAAGTGGCGTTCGATAAGTTCTCTAATAACTTCAATGTGGTCGATCATGCTATATCCGCTTCGAAAGCCCGCTTGTTCTCTTGGTTGTGCTGAGTCTAGTGCTGAATCAAGTCTGTTTGTCAGGACTTTACTAAAGATCTTATAAACAACTGACAAAAGGTTGATAGGGTGATAGTTCTGGATATTTTCTCGGTCTCCTTTTTTTGAAAATTAGAACCATCATTGCATTATTCCAATCATCTGGTACGTCTGACATCTCAAGGCATTTCGTGAAAAAACTTGCCTGTAACTTGTTGAATTCTTCTCCTGCTTCCTTAATCAGGTCAATTGTAATTCCATCTTCTCCGGGGACTTTCCTTTCTTCATGGATTTAATAGCCTTGTCAACTTCGCCTTCCATAACTGGTGGCACTTCATCTTTTCCTTTCAGTTGGTCTTCTCTTCTTACGTCATTATCATCTTCACATTTGTAAAGTTTATTGTAGAAGTCCTCCACAATTGCGATGATTTCACTTCCATTCTTCGTGATTGTGCCATTTGCTCTCTTGAGTGCAAATATTCCTCTTCTTCCAATGCAGAGCTTTCTCTTCAGATTTCAAACTCTTGTTATCTTCAACCGCCTTTTTGACAAGATTGCAGTTGAACTTCCGAACATCTTCTGTGATGTGTTTCCATACTGTCTTGCAAAGTTCCGCATATTCTATTACTGATCTTGTAAATCTTCTCTTTTTGTCTTCATTTCTCTTCGTTTCTTCATTAATTTCCTCATTTCTTCTGTGAATTTCGTCTGTGGTTTGGAAACTTGTTCTCCAGCTACTACTTCCGCTGCTTCTTTTAAGTGTTTAGTTAGTGTCCTGTTAATATCTGTGATGTCATCTTCCTGGATGCCGCTCTGTAAGATTTCAAAGCGATTTTGCAGTTCTAGCTGGAATTCCTTTGTGCGTTCTTGCAGGCGTGCAATGTTGATGATCTTCTTTGTCTTTCTGTTTTCGTGTTTAGAACAAGCTTGCATTTTACAAGTCTGTGGTCACTTCCTGTGTTGAAGTTGTTGAGAACAGTGCAGTCTTGGATCAAGTGCTTCCTATTTGCCAGAATATAATCTATTTCACTAGTTGCTCCATTTGGGCTTTTCCAAGTCCATTTACGCTGGGGTTTGTTCATGAAAAAGGAATTCATGACGTACAGTTGTTCGTACTCTGCAAATTCCACCAGTTTGTTTCCTCTTTCATTTCTTGTGCCATAACCACGACTACCAATAAAATTTTCTCCTTTCTTTTTTTCTCCGACACGGGCGTTAAAGTCGCCCATAACGACTTTAAGATAATAGTTTCCTCTTTGGTTCAGAGTAGCTTGTGGTTGGCACATAGGCCTGTATGATCTGTATCTTGTATCTTCTCGACAATTGGATGACCAATCTTGCAATTCTGTCGGAGGCACTATCAAGCTCAGTGATTTGATTCTTCCATTTCTTATGAATAAGGAATCCAACACTACCAACTCTTATGTCGGTTGTTCCTTTGTGGTATAGTACGTGCCCACTGTTCAGCTCAATTTTATCTTCACCTTTTCTTCTTACTTCGCAGAATCCAATGATATCCCAGTTGATCCTATCCAATTCTTCTTCTAGTTCTTGCAGACGACTCTCTGAGGAAAGGGAATGTTTGTTATAGGTAGCCAGGGTCAGTGTCTTGTGGTGGCCAGGTCCGAACCGGATATTTTTAGCACCCTGTGCCTTTATGTCTTGCTGGTTGCCACTGTAACCAGGGACAATCTGGATGCTAGGAACTGAGGGCCATGGCCGATTTTGAGAAGTAGTCATGGTTGATTTTGAAGTATTTAGAGAGTAGTGGGCCAAGATCCTCCGCGCTGGCCTAGTGCGTGTTGGAGGAAGCCCATCTGTGTCCGTTCACCATGCACAAGGCATGATTACTAACAGGCTGCCCCAACTGGAAGGTACGAATTGGACATTAAGCTTCTACTCCTAGTTGATTCCTTTAAGTCCTTGAAGGCAATTAGAGGGTCATCCTCTAGTTATGAGTAGAACTTATTTTGCAGTCCCCATCGAAGTTAGTTTCCTTAATTTTATTTAGTGATATTTACAAATATCCAAAGATTTTTTACAGGTGATTTCTGTTAACAATAATAAATAGATATTAATAATAGTTGGTAAATGGTCTTTGGAGGATTTTTCCACGCCATTACCTCCGATATTGATGAATAAATAGAGAAAAATAGTAAAGAAAATTCCATGGCCTGGACTCGAACCAGGGACCTTCGGGTTACTGTCCCGATGCTCTAACCACTAAGCCACCGTGGACATGGAAGCTGACGCCATCAATAGATATTAATTTAATAAAATTTAAGTGGGAAATTTACGGGGAGAATGGCAGTGTTCATTAATTTATTCAAAATGGCAACATCAAAAGCAAAGCTATGTTTATATCACCATCGAAGTTAGTTTCTCCAATAGTTGCATAATGGTCTATTTTGCTGGATACTAGAATGAATAAACGACAGACTTTTATTCATTTTAGTTTCTCCATATTATTTAGTGATATTTTCAAATACTCAAAGATAACAAATTTTCTATAGGTGTTACTGTTAGCAATAATAAATAAATACATGTATTAATTTAAAGGACAACTCCACTCAAAAATTTTTTTGGCGGAATTTCATTATTTGAAACAAATAAAAAAACAACAGCAGCAAAAGAAAAATTTTAAAACCTGCACTTCACAATCTTCTGACAATCGTTTTAATTTTTCGATTTCCTGTCTATTAGCACCTATCGCTTCCTTCGTTTTTCTTTTCATAGAACTTTATACTCTGTCCATTTGTTCTATCGAAAAACTTCCTGCTCTCATTATTTCATTATGAAAATAGCATTTAAAATGTGAAAAATGCTATTTCTTGGCACTCCATTTTGTATCAGCTGACATCCAAGATTGATGTCACCGAAGGACTAGATTAGGCTCCAGTCCTATAAATATTAAAGAAAAGCGCTTCCGTAGCAATCCCTAATTTAATTAAAGCATGCTACCCACTTGTATAGAAATAAATACATGTATTCACTTCAGTCAATCCCCTGAGGACGTCACTTCCTCTTCTGTAATGAGGACGCCACTTCCTCTTCTGTAATGAGGACGTCACTTTCTCTTGACTTTCGTTTGTTTTATATACTTCGCTTGGGTTTTATATACTTCGCTTTCGATTTGATATACTTAAAATTAAAATCTGGAGACCAAACGAAGAAAGGAAATTAGTTAAACGGGGGAAGTGGGGACCAAGAAAGAGTAATGAGACCCATTTCTTGGGCCGGAATACCTCTGGAGGTTTAGGGTTTAGGAGGGTGAGTTTTCTGCGGCAAACTAGATGGGAAAAAGTGGAAGAAGAGTAGCCGTTTATTAAGGTGAGGGAGCAGATAATGCGGAATTCAGAGGCGCAAGAAGAAGGACAGAGGGGTAGCTTAAGAGCATGCAATAAAGAAGCAGAGGGAGGCATGTTTATGGGTAGAAGGGTGAGATGAAGTATAATGGATGAAGTTGGAGGATGTGGTGGGTTTACGCTAGACAGAGAAGGAGAAAAATAGGTGAAGGGGGTCATTAGTGATGAGAATATTAAGGAAAAGGAGAGATTTGTTAACTTCAGTTTCAAAATTGAACTGGATATGAGGGGAGAAAGAGTTAAAGATGTTAGAGATAGCAGCGGCCGAGGTGGAACGAGAATCGAAGACAATTAGGATGTCATCAACATAGTGAAAGTAAGAAATGATAGTAGAGTTAGAGAGTTGAGGGGAAACAAAGATCAGTTCAAGGTGTTATAGGAAGACCTCAGAAAGGAAGCTGCTTTTAGGGAGAATCCCATTCCTGAGCCAGAAGGTTGGGGGTAGAAAAAATTACTGAAGGAGAAACAATTTTGGGTAGAAATAATGGATAGAATAGCGAGGAGGTGTGTCCTGGACAGGGACGTTGGTGTATAAGTTAGTGATGTCAAGTGGCATAAGGGAAAGAAAATCATTTGTGTGGAAAGAAGAAAGTTTATCTGTGAGGGCAAGAGAGTTCTGAACACTGTAGGTATTAGGTAAAAGATTAAGGTTGAAGAGGAAGGAGGAGAGAGAATTGGCAACAACATGGGCAGGGGAGTAGTTAATAACAGGGCATATATTAGGATTATGGATTTTAACGAGGGCATTAAGGGTAGGAGGATGAGGGTTGGGAGGAATAAAGCAGTGGAGATGCTTAAAATGGGGGCGGGGGTTGTTAATGACAGAGATAATTGTTTTATGATATTTAGGTGTGGGATCAGAAGGCAAGAGGATAAAATTTTTAGAAGAGAGGAAATTTCAAACTTTGGAGATGTAGACCGAACGATACAGGATGACGGACACATTTTCTTTGTCAGCTTTGACAATCAGCGCTTCGGCATCAGGTAGCTTCTTTTTCACGGATAAGGCAGTGGTAGAATTGGTTAGTTGTTCTTGAGGTAAGCTGGAGGCTCGAGCATCATTTTAGGATTTCCGGATGAGATGTCCATCGATGGCACCAGCTGGAGGGCAATCATTTGGAGGCAGGAAGGATAAAGCACATTCAGTGTCCGAGATGATGGAATGGAGATCTGCTTGAGTAGGTTTCTTATGGATAATATGCTTTAAACCTTTGACAATGTTGGCATGGAAGTTGAAATCTTGTGGAACAGTGGAGGAACGCTTAGGAGGAAGTGGGCAATGAAGATCATCTAATTTCTGTCATACGTTAGGAATTTGTGTTCTCTAAAAGAATTTAGCCTGACTTCATCATCATCAATTAACGGCATAGGAATATCTGGCGGGATAGTTGATGAGATTTGTAGGTGAAGTCTAAAGAAGTCTTCATTAAGGCGTTGCTTCTTGGAATACAGGATGGAAGTGGCACAACTTACCCAAGTTCATATGGCAGCAGACTTCGCAGCTTGGGCTGCGGTCGACTTGAACAGATAATGCGTACGTACTTTGGTTCGAGGTTTTTCACGGAGACAAATTCGGTTGAACCATATGTTCTGGATAGTAGCAGCGAGTTTTCTCTTCGTGTGGAACATCTTATAGACGATTAAGGTAAGATCATTAAATTGTCATTCCTTAGTAATTGCTTCTAGCAATGAAATTGGTAGAGACTTTGCAGTAACGGGAGAACAAAGTTACCGGCTAGTGTCAGCATTTACTCCCAGCTTTATCAAGGATGCACACTAGAGGCTTCACGCCCTTATATACAGAAACATGGTACATTGGAAATAATATGATTGGATAAAACACAACGTATGGCTTTACAAAGTCAATGAGTAATACAGTCTGAGTCCAAAGGTTGGAGAAAGGTAGAAGCTAAAATATACAGCTAGATATAATAAAGGGTAAGAGAATGGCTACAATAAAGTTTCAGAGAATGGCTACAATAAAGGGCCAGAGAATGGCTACAATAAAGGGTCAGAAAATTTCCTGTTCTTAATTCTGTCTCAGATTTACTGTAATTTTTATTAATTTGTTTATCATTTACTTGTCGTTTTTATATGCCAATTATTCTTGATTCATATATGTCTTTTACATTTATTTTATTCTTTATTAGTATGTTATTTGTTATCCATTCATTATTTTTCTGTTTTCATCCAATTAGTATGTTATCCCTTTATTGTAGCCATTCTCTTACTCTTTATTATATGTAACTGCATATTTTAGCTTTACCTTTTCCAGTCATTAAACCTAGACTTGTATTACTTATTGACTTTGTTTGCCATATGTTGTATTTTATCCAATCATATTATTTCCATTGTACCATATTTCTACATATAAGGATGTGAAGCCTCTAGTGTGTATCCTTGATAAAGCCGGGAATAAATGGCAAAACTAGTTGGAAACTCTGTTCTCCCGTTATTGTATTGCAAAGTCTCTACCTATTTCATTGCTAGAGGCAATACTAAGGAATCACAATTTAATGATCTTATAAAAAACCCGAGCAAATATTGTTAAAATTTGGAAGGCTATCGCCAATAAAATGAGTTGAATTTCAGTTGCTCTCAAAAGTAAACAAAGCGCTAATGGGTTTTCTCTAAATTTTTATTTTTATACCGGACACAAGTATCAACAATAATTTTATGTTATTGTTGGTCAGTATTATTACATCTAAAATCAAAGGTGTTCATATTTTTTTCAAGCCCTGACATCAACCCTGTTGTTGGCAAATTCGTCAACAATAACACAATTTCAAAAACTGCGGTGAAGTTTTCTCTTTTGTTGCACGACCGACCCATCTCCATCAGTTGTTCAATAGACGGCCTTATTTTCTTACATGGGCTTGTTTTTTCTCTTCTTGAGTGGCAGTGGATCTACACGATCGTTCGTGTCTGCCTGCTCTGTGCGAGATTATTCGCTACGTGGTAATCTCTTGTTGGAATTTGCACTGTGTTGTCGATGTCTTCAAGCAAAACTTGGGCATTCATCACTTTGTGTGTTGATTATTATCAATGATTATTATATTTTTGAAATCACATTTTACTTATTTTTGTATGGGGAACCTCAAGATGGTAAATAGTAACTCAAATTGGTTTTCAGTATTATATAATTCCTTGCTGTAGAAGAAGCTCCCGTTGTTCAGATGTTTTTGACATGCAGATAAGTTTTTATCTTCTCTGACCAACACTCATTCATTTCTTCGGTGGCATTTCGATAGATATGAATTAACATGTATCCTTCAAATGATTATTATAGAGCATAATACAGTGTGCTTGTTGATTTGAAGAGTGGAGTTGATTTTAATGCTTTGTTATCAGTTATGTTGTTAACTGTCACACGAGCGATGGACTGCTTCCTCTGTCACCTTTCCACTCTTTCTCAATAGTCTGATAACTCTCCATTATCTCCAGTTACTACTTATTTTTTTAAAATTTTCAAGAAAATGGTAAGTTTTAAGAACTAACAATTCTAAGAAAAGCCTGAACAACAGGAATTCTATGCATTGTTACAAATTGAACCTTATTTATAAAGCACAAACATTGCCTTGCATTGTTGGTCATGAGATATACAGGGTGATTCTGAAAAAGTGTGTATAACTGTAAGCAATGACAGAGGTGACCAGAATGAACATTTTCTTTCAATACAATGTGGGTCTAATTTGAACGCTAACTGAGATATGAACAGAAATAAAAATGCCGCCACCAAGATCAACAAGTTAATAACCCAGGTTTTGCAACACCTAGAATAATGAATTTTCTAGGAATAATAGGGTACATAAAACTCTGTATACCGTTAAAGTTTGATCAAATTCCAACGAGTAGTTTCCGAGTTATGCACTCAACATCGTAACACGTGCTGGTTAGTACTTGCATGTGAGCACTGTTACGATTTTGAATGCGTAACTCGGAAACTACTTGTTGGAATACAATCAAATTTTTATGGTATATACAGTTTTATGTACCCTATTATTCCTGAAAAATTCATTATTCTAGGCATTGCAGAACCTGAGTTATTAATTTGTCGATCTTGGTGGCGGCATTTTTATTTCTGTTCATATCTCAGTTAGCATTCGAATTCGGACCCACATTGTATTAAAAGAAAATGTTCATTCTGATCACCTGTGACTGCTCACAGTTATACACACTTTTTCAGAATCACCCTGTATATTGTTGGTCCGTATATAGTGTTGGTAAATTGCGTGTTGATGCCATCGTTGATACCTATTATTGCATAAACTTTGCCTTGCATTTCAAATGGAACAAAAAAAGTTATATAAACATTACATCTAGTTTCGATCATGTGTGAGATATTGAAGATTGTCTATTCTCTTTTATTTAGAGTCTTTTCCTATTCTTAAATGTACTCTTCCTGTTTTGCGTATGCCAAACAGGAAGAGGAATCATCGAGCAATTACACCTGACTAGATTCTGCCAGCTACAAGCTTAGTTGTCCGAAGATGTAATCAGTATATTGGAGCTGGGGGCAACCATTTTGAGGGGCTTCCTCAACATTGATTTGTTACTTTCTTCTTATTCTTATTCCTTGTATCATTTTAGTTTTGTTTTGTAGTTCAATGTGATGTTCTGTCAGTATGCAGAATAAAAGTGATCTGCACTCTCAAGGGTTTTATTTATTTGCTTTAACAACTCTACAAGAAAATAGACAAACGTCGATATCTCACACATGATCCACTTGAACCATACAATGTTCCTAAACAATTATGCTGGATAAGTTTGGGTCACCCTGTATATATAGATTAAACTTTATATCTAGCACTGGATATAGGTTGCAAATATTGCATTCTCCTGACGTCATATCATTGGTTGCTAATTTACAAGTTATAGAATACACTCTTGGTTGAAAAGCACACACGCATCAATTATAGTGACTTGAAGTAGGCAAATGACTGCCTCGCCACTGGTTTGAGGTAATATGAATGCCCTATGGTTATTGTTGATGCATTGAGGAGTATAGAATTAGTGTCTGTCAATCACCGATTTCAATAGTAGAGTAATCTCTGTATCAATGAAAACCATGCAAATACATTATAAAGATACATCGGAATAGTGTATTTACAATTCTTATTATGAAATTTGATTAATATTGTTATTACATCAAAATAAAAATAAAAATTAACATCTAAGGAAGAAAAAATTTCATCATTAAAATTAGAACACAGCAAAAACTTCTTCATAAAAAATAATTATTAAGGAGGAGGGAAACCTTTTTTGGATTCTGTCCATTTAGTAGATGGGGATCACTAGATGACTCAATAGAGCAGCAATACTGAAACACAGCTGCTGAAATTCCTTCAGTATAATCAATCCATTATTTTTTGTATTGTTTTCTCTCTGCTTTTGGAACTGCTGATTAGGATTTGATCTTCATCAGTAATTTGAAATGATCATTGTAATTTTATAACATGTATTCTTTACTTCAAAAGTAACTTTGTAATTCTTCTCTTAAAGTGCATTATTGAAATAATTAATTTGAATTTTTTTCTTTAAATTTATACAGGACTCTTCAGGAATATTGTTTCTCTGTTATCCACACTGTTCCTCTGACAGAAGAAATGAACAAGGTAATTATTGTTATAATGTTTAAAAAATGTTAAGTTCTCAAGTATAATCGGCCTCAGTGGGTGAGTGGTTGCATGATCCTCTGATGCCCGAGGACGCGGGTTCGACCCCGGCCGAGGACGACGAGGATTTTTTCAGGGGAAAATTCCTGAGATCACGTACTTTCTTCGGGAGGGAAGTAAAGCCATTGGTCCCGTGTAGTCGTTTGCCGACTGCACGTTAAAGAACCCTTGCGAGACAAATTTGCAGCCTCTATAATGCCGTCCTGAAATGACAATAGTAGTTGAAAAGGACGTTAATACCAAACAAAACAAACGAAGTATAACTATTTGTATATTAGTTTAATTTATTTACAAACATGAAAGAAACTTAAATAATTTAAAAAATTTTTTTTTAAATTTCCAAGCCTTACAACTTCCCTTCCAAAGGAAGTATGTGATCTCAGGATTTTCCCCTGAAAAAATCATAGAATAAGAGCAAATCATAGTTAAAATTGCCGGTGCACATAAAATTGTCGTCATGAAAAAATAAAAATTCATAATTACACACTCCAAAATGATATGTTCTTCTGGTTAGTTTCAATCAGATGTACTTCCTCGATGAATCCTAACTAAAAGCATGCAAAAAAATTTTGATGTTCTTCAGGTGAAAAATGTCCAAAAGTTGGACAACTATATTATCTATCCAGCGAGAGTTTGCTCCAGATGTAAAAAAAAAACACGTGGTGAAGTAAGATTTCATTGGCTCACTGAGCCTTACAATTTCCCTGTTCCAGAGCAAACATGAAAATGTAGTTCACAAAACAAAACAGGAAAACTGACTTAAAACTGTACCAGTCAGTTCTAAATTCAACATGAAACATTTTTTGATGTTTATAAAGACAAAAACTAAATAAATTACACACAAATTGTTTAATTTTTTCAGAAAAAATAGACACTAAAACACAAGGGATTTTGGGATTAAGAGATTTATGTACATCATGCAAGATTAAGAGATTGAAAGAAAACATCTCTGCCTTGTCTGTATTCGATGAGAAGACATAACAAAAACGGCCTTTTTCCTACTTTTTATCCTTTTATTTAAAATAAACTCTCCACATAATTTGTTGACAAAGCAGTGATCTTTTAAAAAATTAAACGCTTCACGATTGCATTTTGCCAGGTTGTATTTTATCTGATTCCAAATTTATTGATAAAACAAGAATATTTTAACAAATTATGACGACAAACAAATTAAGACCTCTTATAAGACATTCTGTGACAAATTCAATACAGTGATTTTAAAATAGTGATCAACCCTAATTTAAAAGTTGCATGATGATCAAGATTTCTGTGAATATCAGAAAATAAATAGGTCCAGGAATAGCAAAATTGTAGAAATTTAATAAAGCCAATGTGTTTTGAAATAACTTCATCATCGGGGCAAAAGACATCTACAAAGTGAGCGAGCCAAGGCTACAAATTTGTGATCTATGTCCGCCAATCTGAATGAAGGTGGTAAAGATAAAAAATGATAGGCTGGCAAAGAGCCAAACTACAGCAAGTGAAATACATGAGTATAAAATCACAAATACAGTGCAGACCCAGTCGAACGTGGTCTGCTAGATCGCTGAATCGGCTCCAACGATCTAACGCTGTCACGAAATTGTGGCTTCCGAAGACAGCGTTCAACCGGGTCCGCACTGTACATGATTATAAAAATAACAAAAAAGGATAAAAAGAGAGAAATCAATCTTGATTGGATAATTTAAGGTTACTGGCTAATGTTGTTGAAAGTGTTCAGGATTGAGTTCTTCTCAAAATTGGTTTGGTTGTTTAGAACCTTGTCTGGGAAGTACTTTGTAAGTTTTCTGATTATCAAGGCCTCATGGGTTAAGATCCTCCTTTAGTCGGCTTCCACCTTGACTATTGACATTATTTCTCTGATGGTCCCAAATCGCTGTTTTTGTTTAATGAGGTGGTCGGCGAAAGCCGACTTGCCATCATTGTTCAACAATGAACTCTTGTGTTCGCTGAACCTCTCCTGGAACGATCTCTTCGTGCAACCTATACAGGGTGTTTCAAAATTATGTACAATAAATTTAGTGACATATTCTTCAGGTCAAAAGAAGACGAAAATGTTCTATAGCACTTTGTCTGGAAACGATTTGTTTGCGAGTAATCCAATATCATACAGTAGGGAAGCACGGTAGTTAGCGGACGATATTTTAGCAGTTCCAGCATTTCCACCCAACACTAGGTTGACTGGTTTGTTCCATTTAAACCTACTTTAGGGTTGTTCCATTAGTTGTGTACGGTTGTTTCCATTACTGTAGTTTCACTACTGTACATCCACTAGGTATATCAATTTCAGAACGTTTGCCTACTTTGACATACGCATTGCGATTTACGTAAAAAAAGTCATGTACATGTATTCCAGTGCAGAATACACTGACATGCACCTAATGTATGGTCTTGCGGACGGAAATGCTGTGGAAGCAAGAAGACTCTACCAAGAACGCTTTCCGAATAGACGTTTGCCAAATAACCGAACATTTGTATCTGTCGACAGACATTTGAGGGAGCGTGGTTCCTTTGGCCGTCAAACAGGACAAGGGCGGCCTGTAGCACATTCTCCGGATGAGGAGGATGTGATAATTGACATCATACATGATGAACCACAGACAAGCACCCGTCGTATTTCTTCCATGGTACACATTCCGCACACATCTGTTTGGCGCATTCTTCACCGTCAGCTTTTGCATCCATACCACCTGCAACTGGTTCAGGCACTGAACCCAACGGACTATCCACACCAACAACGATTTTGCCAATGGATACAACGTCGTCATGCTGCAGACCCTAGTTGTCTCAGCCAGATACTTTTCACGGACGAAGCAACCTTCACCCGGACAGGAATCGTAAATTCTCACAACCAGCACCATTGGGCAGATGCTAACCCACATGTTACCAGAGCTTGGGCGCATCAAGAGCGTTTCTCCGTGAACATTTGGTGTGGAATTGTCGGAAATAACTTAATTGGCCCTTATGTGTTGCCGCCACGATTGACTGGGCGAACGTATCTTTGTTTCTGCAGAATGCATTGCCAGAATTACTGGAAGATGTTCCTCTTTTGATAAGATCTAACATGTGGCTCATGCATGATGGCGCTCCAGCACATTTCAGCCATGTTGTGCGAGCACACCTTAATGCTGCATACACGAATCGGTGGACAGGTCGAGGTGGACCGGTAGCCTGGCCTGCAAGATCACCCGACCTTAATCCCTTGGACTTTTTTCTGTGGGGTCATGTGAAAACGATCGTCTACAGCACAGAAATTCCTAACATTATGGATCTGCGACAACGAATTGAAAATGCATGCCAAACCGTTCGTAATGCTGGCGACGAACTCTTCCATGACATCAGACGGTCGCTCATGGAACAAGCCGAAGCGTGCGTGCGAGCTGGTGGCGGGCACTTTGAACAATTCCTGTAATTTGGAGCCACGGGTTTAGTTGGCTGTATCGCATAAATAAATCGTTTCCAGACAAAGTGCTATAGAACATTTTCGTCTTCTTTTGACCTGAAGAATATGTCACTAAATTTATTGTACTTAATTTTGAAACACCCTGTATACAACCCAGTTGCAAAAATATACAATCACTAGACAATTTCAATACATCTTTATTTTTGATGTCATTTTGCTTCTAAATGAACGGGAAAAGTATGAACTGAAGAGAATGCAATAGATTTCAGATATGTAAAAGTAGTTTTAAAAAATATCAACAAAATTTACCCATTCAGATTGTGACAACAAAACATTGAACATAATTTTAGTCCTTCAAAAGTATCCAATCACCCAGACTGCCGTTTCAAAAATTTCCAATCAATACTTAGTATTTACACCTTGAGCAGATTTTACTGCATGCAAACGATTTGGCATGCTGGAAATCAATTTCTCACATTGGCCAGCAGATATTTTCGCTCAGAGATTGGCCAGGGTATCTTTTAATTCCTCTCAGGTCCGTGGTTTCTTCCGTTGGACCCCTTTTTTCAGAATGTGCCATAGATTTTCAATTGGTGATAAATCAGGACTGTTTGGTGGCCAATTTTTAAGCAGTTTCAACTTCATGAGCTTGAAAGCACGCCATAGTTGTTCGATCTCTGTGTGGTGCTGCTCCATCCTGTTGAAACATTGCTTGACCGTTATGATTAATTCTGGCAATGAAGGCAACAAAAACATTCCCCCAATATATCCTGATACTTTTGAGCATTAACCGTCCCTTCAATGAATTTCAATTGGCCAACTCCTCTTGCACTCAGACAACCCCACACCATCAGTGAGTCAGAGAATTTGACGCTTGTACTTAAGCATTCTGGCTTATATGTTTCATCTTTCTTATAAATAACACGGTTACCTTCTTCACCCTACCAAACTATAAGATCATTCAAGATGTCCTTAGCTCAATTCAGCCTTTTTACCATTTGGAGACGTGACAGTAGAGGTTTAACTTTTTTCTGCAGTATAAAATCCGTGACATTGTTGCTTCAGACGTTGTCTTGTAGTAGCATTTGAGACATCTACTCCTGTTGTTTCACAGCAGTCAATTGTGATTTCAGATGTGGTGACATTTTGTTTGCCCTGTAATATTCTTGGGAGAAGTTTGTCTTGCCTTTTTGATGTTTTCCTTGGTCGACCAGTTTGCTTAATTGCGGAAGAGTTTCCTGTTTCTCTCCATTTTTTAATGATTTCAACAACTACAACTTTGACAGATGTTTAATTCAGTAGCTATTTTGCGAGTAGAATATTTCTGTAAGTGCTTGTCAACAATCAAATTGCGTATTTCATTACTGGTTGTTTTACCTCGCCCCATTTTGTTGTAGCAAGTGATTTGAGTCTTAAAAAATCACAAGAAAGCTGAGAACTTTTCTGAATGCAAATTGGCTGATTAAGCTTACTATAACATAAAACTGCAAATTAAGTCGCAGTCAGATAAAACTTTCCCATTTTTTGAGGGGCGATTGGAAATTTTTGAAACAGCAGTCTGGGTGATTGGATATTTTTGAAGGACTAAAAGTATGCTTAATGTTTTGTTGTAACAATATGAATGGATGAATTTTGTTGATATTTTTTATAAAACGATTTCTACATATTTAAAATCTATTGCATTCTTTTCAGTTCATATTTTCCCATTCATTTTTGAGCAAAATGACATCAAAAATAAAGATGTATTGAAATTGTCTAGTGATTGTATATTTTTGCAACTGGGTTGTAGAAGCAGTCAAAATTGGGGCAACTGGGCTTGTACATGCCGCTTTTGGAAAAATCTGGATTGCTTGCTGTGTTCGTCCTGGGATTTAGGAGATGCTTGCCGTTTATGGCTGTTTTAAATGCAATACCAAGGCCTCAATGTCGAAAAATGTTTGAAACCCAGGTAATTTCAGCTCTGGTGTAAGTAAAAGTAGCATATGTCTTGTGTTCAGTCTTGATTGGGTTTGTTCGTGATCTGTTCCTAAGGTTGCATTTTGTCCTATTGAATATGAATTACATCACCTGGTCTGGGAAGGAGCTGATTCTGGCAACATCGAAGGCTAGTTGAATTTCATTGGCTTTATCTTTTTTGGTAATTGGGTATGTTAGGTCACGTCTGATGTAGTACCCCAGGGCTACGTTCTTATGCTGGGGAGGATGGTTAGATGAAAATCCAATAATGTAAAGTCTGTCTCACTATATGAAAAAAGCTGCAAGGCAGTATTGGAAAGCCACGTTACCAATTGTCATCTCATTCAGATCAACGCGCAGCCAATAAAAAAGAAACTGAAACCATAGAGGCTAAAATGAAACTGAAACAGTGCTTCATGTTTTTGGGCACTAAGCATGCGCAGTCGAAGACTATTTTATGGGGTGGAGGTGAAAAAGAAGTGACTTGCTTTCGTACAGCTAGTAGTGGTGGGCTTCCAGAAAATGTTGAATTCTAGGTTCCTCTTTCCAAGATTCTTACAGATAGTCAGATCTAGTAATTTATGCAGTTGTTCGTCTCCTCCTCCATGGTGTACGACAAGTTGTTGTGGAATCCGTTGAAAGCATCTAACCAACACCACCTGAGCGTGAAAATTTCATACATTATTACATCATCATACCTAGTCATAATTTACGGCTTATTATTGGTAGAAATGCGATTAAAGATGACTACCTATGAAGTTTTAACAATGTACATGTATGATGTTTCCGTGTCTTTAGATGGTGTTGGTTTAACACAGTGTCAGCATCGGTAATGTTAGCGATAAAGACGATGAGCGTGTCTTCAACATATCGTGAGTAGAGTACTAATGTTTTGTTTTCCATCAAGGGAGTGGCATACAATTCTTCTAGATGTTGAACAAACAATTCTGATAAGAAGGCACTAATTGGGGATCCCATCATCACTCCATTGGGTACAGAATAAAAATTGTCTTCAAAGTTGAAATAGCTCTGGTTACAAATAGTGTTGTGGGAGCACAAGAGGCCAGTTTACCCTTATTGTTGTGAAAGGAAAAGTTAGTGACCTTGTTGTCCTTTTCTTTCTTCTGTAATCGATCTAGTTTTTTTTTTTGCACATGGTTTCGAATGTCACTACCTTCTCTTCGTCAAGTGAAGTTTTAATACTGTCCATGATATTTAGTAGGATGTCCGGTTGACGAAGTAAAGCTAGTGAAATTCAAGCACAAGAGAATTCGACTGAACAGTGATGGTAAGTTGGCTTTCGCCAACCACCTCATTAAACAAAAACACTGATTTGGGACCATCAAAAAAATAATGTCAATAGTCAAGGTGGAAGCCAACCAAAGGAGGATCTTAACCCATGAAGACTTACAACGACTCCCCAGACAGGATTCTAAACAACAAAACTAATTTCGAAAAGAACCCAATCCTGGACACTGTCAACAACATTAGCCAGTGACACAAGAGACCTTAAAGCATCCAATCAAGATTGATTTCTCTCTTTTTTTCCTTTTGTTTTTTTCTATAATCATGGGTTTGTTAATTTGTAATCATGTATTTCACTTGCTGTAATTTGGCTCTTATCTTTATCACCTTCATTCTGATTGGCGGACATAGACCATAAATTTGGGAGCTCTGGCTCGCTTACTTTGTAGATGTCTTTTGCCCCGATGATGAAGTTATTTCAAAACGCGTTGGCTTTATTAAATCTCTGCCGTTTTGGTATTCCTGAACCTATTTATTTTCTGAAACCCCAATTTGTTTGTTCTTTTTTTAAATAAACAGTAATCAACCCTGAGGGTGTGTGAGTGGATGCTCCCTTATGGTGGGTCAGGGTTTGAGTGCTTCTGTGAGCTATACTGATTGTAGCACTGTTACTTTAGGGTCACCCTTACCAGAAAGGTCATGCTTGAGAAATGAGACGAATAGCATCCAAACAAAACAAGGTAGGTTCTCTAAGTGGGTTTAGTAATGGAAAATTGAAAAATGAAATCATTTCTTTACCCAGTTTTGATTGTATAGCATGTCTGCATACATCATAAATATCTTAAAATGAAGAAGATAAATATCCAAAAATCATGAATGTGGTAAATCGAGTTGTGTTAGAGCCCTTCTCTGATAAATGATTAGGACAATTGTACATTAGAAATATCAAGAAATATTTATTTTTATAAAGTAACAGATATTACAAAAACATTAGGAATAATTTGAAAAAAAAAACACAAAAAGCATTGAAGAATTAACGAAATTAATGGCTGTCACCATTTGTCTTTCGTAACCTCTCTATCGTGCTGGCCTTTGACGAGGAAAACTGGGTGGAAATTCGAGAAAAAAAAAGTGAATTATCTTTAAAGTTTCAAATGTATTAAATATATACAGTGAAATCTCGTTAAAACAAACTTCAGGGGACCATGGAAATGGGTTCGTTAATTTGAAAGTTCACTAATATGAAATTCAATTATTTTTTGAAATTGTCATGAATTTTTATCTGCTTCGTTGCTTTTAACGTTTCTGAAGTAATGAAGTCGCCTATTTTATTTAAATTGTGATGAAACTTCCCTGTGGCTTATGTTTTGAAATAAATCAAAGTTTGTTTAAGCATGCAAACCGCTATTTGCTTTCTTCCACTACCGTTCTTTTAAAACGTTTATTTTATTTTCTTTTTTGTTTCTCCTTTGCTCAGTTTCGAGGCAAATCCGTGTGTATTATAATTTGATTGCATTTCACTATTTATTTTACAAATGAAATTGTAGAAAAAAAAATCACATTATGGATCCTTCAGATTCATTTCAAAAATATAAATCGTTTTTGGGAACAAACAAACAAGGGGCAATATGAAATGAACAATGCTTTGTTGAAGCCATTTTAAGGTCTCCACCCTTATTCAAGCTCAAAACCTGAACTTAATGTGTTTATATGTGAGAATGTCTTTTTAGCTATTGTGGACTTTGCTTAACCCTAGAATACTAACCATACGTCTTGGAGATGAAATTAAAATTTTAAACATCAGTTGCTGCGCTTGACCTTGAAAGAGCGCCCTGTAACTCCAGGTATGCTTCATCAAACAAGTATTCTTTCGAATAGTGGTGTACCAGTTGTCCAGCTTACATATCAACAGGGAGTATTGATGTTGGGTGTAGGAATTTCCTTACTATGTGACAGGTGTTTAGAATTGTGACTTTCTGTAAGGTTTTGTATAAGTGTGGTTTTAAATTTAATGTTGACAATGTGTACTCTGTTAACTCCTCAAAGGCGTTTTATTTCGTGTGCAAGATCCGTATATTTAGTGATTTTGTCAGTGTATGTCTTTTGTAAATTGTGTGTGTTGGGGATAGAGATATCAATTATGTAAGTCACTTTGTTTTGCTTATCTACAGTGTAATGTCTGGTCTGTTATGAGGGATAGTTTTGTCAGTGATTATAGCTCTGTCAAAATATAGTTTGTGTGGTGTTCTCTAAGACAGTGTCTGGGATATATTTATAGTTATGGAGTGTGAATGTCCCTTAGCTTGTGTATCTTAGCTAGATGTTGATGTATGATGTTGGCTACCTGGTTATGTCTGTGTAAATAATCTGTCTGCGTGAGTATTTTGCATCTGGATATGATGTGTTGGATGGTTTCCTCTGCGATATGGCATTTCCTGCAAGACCCATCAGTCGAATCTTTGATAATGTGCTTTCTGTAGCTTTTTGTGTTAATAACCTGGTCTTGTATGGCAGTTATGGTTCCTTCAGTTTCCCCAAAGAGACTCCCTTCACTCAACCAAAAGTTCGACGCTTTTTTGTCGACGTGTGGCTGGTTGAGGTCAGAAGGATGTCTACCGTGGAGTTGCTTTCTGAGCCATGATTGAAGTTTAGTGCATGTTGTAGGGATGTTATGGGTGTTCTGCACGCTGTTCAGATTCAAAGGTGTGTATTTTGTATCAGCCATGCAGACTGCTTTATGTAATGGTGATGTGTGTTGTTTAGAGTAAAAGAATTCTCTGAGTGACCGAGTCTGTTTCTGGTGTAGATCTATTATGTCAATAAGACCTCTGCCTCCCTCTGAACGAGGCAGGGTGAGTCTTTCAGTAGCTGCGTGTGGATGGTGCTTTCTGTGCTTTCGAAGCAGTTTAAGTTGTTTCCTTTCAAGTCACTCAAGATCTGTGTGTGTCCACTATGTGACTCCGAAGGAGTAGGAGAGTATTGGCGTGGCATAAGAATTGATGGCCTTGATTAAATTTCTGGAATTTAAATGCGTTTTAGTATTGTGTCTAGCCTATGAAGATATTGTTTAGTGAGTGTATTCTTTGTGTTTGTGCTCCAGAAGCGTGGCTTCCTTAAATCCTAGATATTTGTAAAATTTGTTATTTTCCATAGCAGCAATGTGATCTGGTTCATCTAATTTGAAGCCCCCCTTCCCTAAATCCCCAACTACCTAAAGCTAAAATTCATGCAAAAATTCAATAAATGTAAATGAGATAATTATATTCAATAAGGAAAGTTCAAGTTCTTTCAATTACTCTGAGAATAGGGATAATTAGCTTAAAGACTCAGTTTCAATAAAGCTCACTCAAATCTGTCTCTTATGAAACACTTTTCATGACCATCTATGAATTTTATATATCAAAATGTTTCGCTCTACTTACAGTTGTGTAGTTTTAAACATCTGTAGATTTGTGACCACACATAATCCAACACTTTTTATATTAACAGGCCACAATCATATTTCATTAAACACATATCACTCTGAAGCACAAAAACACACTTTAAAATGATCTGGATCGATTAGTGAGTGAGTCTGCTGGAGATCTGAAAGTGTCCCCACTAAGTTCAACAGAAAATGAACGGTGGTCCCCTGACCACGCTGATTTGTCACAATAGTCGTCTCTCTTGCTTCACCAGGCTCCAAAGAATGTCACAGTTCCAATTTCCAATGATTGCTTCACTGTATGCTGATTACACTTGATTTCCATTCCATGAATTTCTCAAAACGCCACTGTAAACTCAATTACCATACCAATAAAGTCCGAGGAGAGATCAACTTCTTCATCGAGGTTTACTAAGATTTCTCTTTGATGAGTCTGCTTAGGCATAATTTGGAAGGAGAAGCCAATGGATTTGATAACTGACTGTGTGGGTTTCATAGTAGCCGTTTACATCACAATATGCCCCTCCCTCAAATCTCCTTATTGCCAGAACTCATTTGGACTACATAATTAGCCCCCTCTATTCTTGATGAGACTGTACTACTCTTAAATTCTTGATGAGACTGTACGAGCCTTGATTTCGGGAAAAAGAGGCCATCAGATCGCTTCGACTAGCTGTGAGGGTTTCGCAGCAGCCCCGCGCATCTCGGCTGACCCCCCCCCCCCCCCCCCTTAATCGCCCAGAGCGGAGAGCCTTCAGCCTCCCCCTTGCCGCTGACTCGACAGAACTCATAAGTTTCGTTTTCTCACGATTGCTTATATACGGAAAACACTTCCGGTCTCCCTTCTCATTTCTCATTTTATCAAAATCTAACCAGAATATTCGAGAAAATCACAATAATCTTAAATTCTCTCTAGAACCCATAATACAAATTATCCTTTAATTAATTCTATTTCAGTTCACCAATAAATTCAAAGACCAACTCCAGTTCTATTCAAATGAATCTTTAAATGACGATTTCTTCCTGTCACAGCACCTCCCCTCCAAATATTTCACGATCTAGGTTTATATCCAACCTTAGAATTACCAATTCTATCAACCCTATAAATCTTCATCCCAAAAAATTCTACACAATTATATTCATACTGAACAGCTGAATAATACACACTATTATTCTAGTGATCAAGTTTCTCATCAAAATGGATTTTTAACACAACATGTGATAACGTCATATCCCCCACAATCAAGATAAAAACAAATATTCGTAGAATATTTCCAAAATAGTTCCCAAATCCAATTATCTAACTCCTCCATTATTATATAAGATAGTCATCTAAAGGCTGGACTGAATAGATCAATGAAAGAATGAACACTCACAGTGTCGTTCCTCCAAGCAGACCTCCCCCTTCAATGAATACCTTCAAAACACAATTCTCATAATCGTTAATTCACTAGTTAATTCCCAAAATCTCTAACTCCATAAATAATTCTCACTACCATGTCCCCATAATTCACCTTTTCACACATCAATGACCCATGAAACCAACTGACACTTATCCTCATTAACCTCACAATTACCAGAAGCATCTCCATAATATCCTTTATTATACTCATTAAGTTCTCCCATTGTTTCTTAATTACATTCTACCTTATTACTAAACTTAACATGTTTACCTAAATTGGGTCTATCCTTATTGTTTTTCAAAATCGACTTGATTTTCCCTTGATTTGATTCCACCTGATTATTTCTCTTAACGTCATTAGTACTTCCATTATCCTTAAAATTCTCTTCATTACTTTTAATAGTATCCTTACTATCAATTCTCTTACTCCTATTTTCAACAATACTCTTCTTATTGTTATTCCCTCTAATGTCTACTATATTCTCATCATTATTCCCTTTACAACACAGTTTGCATCGCTTAACACATTTCTCAATACATATCATTAAACATCGATGGCCAATAAATCCATCTTCTTAATCTCCTTACAACATTATTCACTTTATCATGTGTCATCAACCTACCCAAATGTGCCTTTTCCACAATGTCATCTCTAATGTTTTCTGCCACATAAATTTTCCATATATCCCCTTCCTTTGGATTCCCCGAGTGAAATTTCCACATTAACACTCCCTCCATTAGTCTAAAATCTCCTCTTAATTTCTTAATGACCTTAATATTGTTCCTCCTCATCTTCCTATAAATCGGATCTACCCTCTGTGATTTAATTATTTCTCTTCTAAACTAGCAATAAATGCATCTAGATCAATTCCACTTTCATCCACTGTATAATTCGGAATCAAGCTCACAAATCCAGAAATAATGGGCATATTATTCCCATTGTTAATGTTATCTCCTACCGGTTCATTGTTCCGTTCTATATGTAACAATGCTTCTCCCTCCATATTGTTACCTTTATCTACTATCCTCAGGTAAAATTAAAAAAAAAATTTTGAAAGAACCAACCAAAATGCTAACATTGAATATTTTAGATATGTTCAAAAAAATATATACAGGTAGATCCCGTTATACGCGATACATACGTTCCACGAAACTGCCGTGTATATCCGAATTTGTGTAAAACTGGTTCCATTTAACATGTACAGAATAGAGTTTGGTTCTCATAAGCATCAATTATTTTCCTGATACATTATAACGTAAATAATTCCGTTCTAGAAGTATAGGATTAGTAATACAACAGTTTTCTATTTTTTTAGTCTTAATATAGCACCTTATTTTATTTTATAAAACTCAAGATACACTAAAAATACTCAAAATACATGTACACGTACAGCAAAAAGAAGTGTCCACAATCTAAACTTTATATTGCTTTGGGTTCATCTGTACCAGAAGATTCTGATGCTGTTTCCAACAGTCTCCTTCCTGTAATAGTGCTGGATGTTAAGGGATCATTCGAAATGGCAGGATGTTTCGTTAAAAATTGCTTGATGGTCGGCTGTAACATTTTCTTCATCTTCATCGAGGACCTCCAACTCAATTTCTAACGAGTAGGATTTTCGGGCCCGCTTTCTTCCTTCGGTAATAATACTTTCTTTACGTTTCGGCGGCATTTTAAGTCCTACAACAATGAATCTATTCGCAAACAGATTAGAAACTCAGCTGATCTTGTCCAAACTGATGTATAGCGACCATTATTATTCATAGATAGCCAGTGATGTGCTAAGTGTGCACTAACACTGGGATAGGAACAAAACAAAGCTCAAAAACGAATTCAACTCCTAACAAAAATAGAAGAGCTTTCGCATGTTGGCGATCGATGGTGCTAGTAAATGAAAACCGCGTATATCCGAAATCGCAGATACAGATATCGCGTATAACGGTATCTACCTGTATAATAAAAAGAAAATAAACAACAAAAGGGCACTTTAAGTAAGCAATTTTTTCTTTAGATAGACATTGAATATACTACTGACAATAATAGATCTTATGTATCTGTATAACAATTATAAAAGGTCCCTAAATCCTACCACGTGCTTCTTTCGATAAAATTTATCCCCAACTAACTACCCAGCACAATTGTATATCTTGAAAGACACAGGAATGTTAAAAAAAACTATTTGAGGAATATTGCGGTCCGTTCAGTCTATTGTCACTGACACATGTTTTAGCCCATAAACGAACTTTACAGTACTTATCTGGTTGTCGAATCTACGCTGATCGTTGTTTCCTTGGAATCCCACTGTACCTTGGAAGTCTCCTGTTTGTTATCATAGCCGCCGGTGGATCGGACTCTGTTGTCGCCTTGGCTGCATAAACTACGCCGTGCTGAGTTGGGTGACCGACACATCGGGCGCTCTCGGTTTAGAACTGAGGCCGTCCTGCTACGCTCCACAAAACTCCTGTTCCGTTCTACCCCGCCGAGAGGCCTAAGGGTTAGCGTTGCCTTCCCCTTTTAAGCTGAAGACTCTACTGTCTCCGAGGTGATGCTCCATCCACCTCCGGTCGTTGTTAACTGCAGACACTGTCCTTACATCAGCATCGTTGTTAGAAAACAGGCTTCGTACATTTCCAAGTATATAACTAAACAAGCAAAATGGATACTGAACTTTTATAACTGATCACTTCGACGTTCATCTGCTGACTGATGATATGTTTCTTTCTCCTACCCCCGATTATTTCTATTTTCTACTGCATTCTGGGGCTGTATATCTATGTATTTCCTATCCCTTTCAAGTTTCCAGCTCCCTGCCCCCCTTATCTCTATGACTCACCCTTCCCCCTTTTCTTATCAACTAGGAGTCACCCGGGTCCCTTCTAATTTTAATCCCAAAAGCACGTGCTAAAATTTGATTAGGCTTACATTGTCAAGGCATTTTACATAAACAAATTTTTTATGATATTTAATAATAATCCAATCAATAAACAATAAATTCTTTATTCAATAATTCAATAATTATTATTTTCCCGTTAGTTTGATTTTGTTCCTACTTGTTTGTTTCCAATTATTAGCTTTCTCCCCCCCCTCCCTTTTATTAAACGCCTAAACAAAAAAATTGCTTCATTTCGGGCTAATACAGATATGGCTTTAGTGCCATATCTTTGTGCACATAATTTTATATGGGTATATAAACTTATATGTCACATCCTGTTGCCTTCCGCATAATGAAAGGATGATAACGAAAAGGGACAAAAACAAATATCCATGCTCTCTGCGGGATACGAACCCGCGACTTGCTGGTTTCGAGAGTGGAAAGACCTGTGCCTTAACCCTCTCGGCCACCGAGCCGGCTGTGTAGTTCATATTGAGTATACAAAGAAAATTCATATTAAATTATTCTAGTTTATAAATATATAAAAGTGCATGTACTCAATGTTTAGTATTCATAAATCATTTGAGTGGTTTCTGATGTTAGGAAAAACTGAAAATTTTTTTGTAATTTTAAAAAAGATTTTCTTCAACATACATGGTTGAGTTTTCTTGTGATTGTTCTTTACTTTAAGGAAATAAAATTATTTTTACAGGGGGAAAAGTAGCAATTTTAAACACCTTTACTCTGCAAGCAGTTCATTGCCAAATTCAGTCACAATTGTCCACAATTAAACCAGTTGAAGCTGGACTAAAAACATGACAGAAAGTTACTGTCAAATATACTAACTTAACATTTTAGGACTATTACTTAGTACATCTTCAGAATTGAACAGAAATCTGTATTCTTAAGTGACAGGTACAGACGTCTCGTCTTTAACAAGTCTAATGTTTTGTCTTACAGAAATGGACACTGAAGAAGGGGCTTCTTTTCCTCTTAGCCATAAAGCTGCTCATCATAAAATGTCTGTTCGGCCCAAAAGAACTCATGCTATAGGAAGACATCGTAAATTGCAACAAGTAATAATTTTAAGTTGTTAATAATATACCTTGTTATTGTCATGTTGACCCCATTGCAGTTTCTGAATTAATATCAAATCTGCACAAAAAAACATTTTTTTTTTTTTGCATAATATTCTTTAGAATGAATAAAATTTTACTTTTTTTCTGAAATTTTATGATCAAAAATAAAAAATACTGCTTTTGTCCCAGAATCTCACCCTTCATGTTTTAATACTAGCTTCAGTTGTGAGGCATCACAAATAGCAATCTTTACTACGAGGGTAGATTGAAAAGTAATGCCTGTTTGGCTACAAAATTTTTATTTACCATTCCATTTGAAGAAATCGTGCACAGTATGAGGGCTTCATCTTTTCTACATGAGATACAGCTGTCACTGCTCGACATAGTCACCCTTTCTCTCCACGCAGACTCGCCAATGATGCACCAGCTGCCGCATGACATTGGTGAAGAAGTCTTTACACTGTTTGTGGAGCCACTTTCAAACTGCCGTCTTGACCTCTGCATCCCCTTTGAATATCTGCCCCTTGAGAATCTCCTTCAGCTTGGGAAAGAGAAAAAAGTTGCAGAGGGTGAGGTCTGGACTGTAGGGTGGGTTGGGTAGGACATCTGTGAACCGGAGCTGCTGATGGGTGTCCTTGGTTTTGAGACTCGTGTGTAGTCTAGCATTGTCATGTTACAGAATGACCTCTATCCCTGGCCGAACGCAAAGGTCCACATACCGGGCAGTGTTGATAGTGTGCCCATGCTCAAGGAACTTGATGTGCACCACCCCACTCCAGTCCCAAAAGACAGTCAGCATGACTTTGCCTGCTGAAGCAAACACCCTGAATTTTTTTGGGGCAGCGATTACTTGTGCCAATACTCCATGGACTGTTGCTTGTTTGCAGGGCCGTAATGGTGTACACAATTCGTCCCTGGTGAGACAAAGACAGCACAGAAATGCCTCGCCCTCATGCTCGTAACGCTCCAGGAATGCAGCAGAGGCAGTCTCCCTGTTCTTCATTTCCAATGTCAGTATCTGCGGGACCCATCTCGCACATAACTTTCAGTAGTCCAGGCACATACCTTCCAGTAGTCCTGCAAAATGCCCACCTCCAGCGATTACCGCGATCCACCTGTGCTTAATACTGGGCCTAGGAAGCTATCAGGGTTCTCCCCAACATGGCTGCTCACGCAGGGATGAGGTGCTCTCATCGCTACCTTTCACAATTGCAACCCACCTCCTCACAATGCTCACATCCATGCAGCTGTCTCCATACACGCCCGATAGATGTCAGTGAATACCAGCTGTCAAACACCCCTTCATGGTCAAAAATTCTATCACAGCACGCTGCTTCAACCACATGTCAATGGAAGCTGCCATTTTCTCAACTCATGCGCCTGGGCACATGCAAAACCCAGATGCTGCTGAGCGCGGGAAGGTTCAAACTTTTGCACTGTGCACTATTTCTTCAAATAAAAGGGCAAATAAAAATTTTGCAGCCAAATAGGCATTACTTTTCGATGTACCCTCATAATTTATTAGTAACAAATTTAGTCTAAATTTTTTCCATCTTCAACATACCTTAGAATTGTTCAAGATTCATTTCAAATGAAATTTATATCAACATCACCGTATTTTCACGAATATACCCCGCGCCCCTAGATACCCCGCAAACTTCCAGTTTTATGTAAAAATATTTTGGAAACCCTGCACCCCTGTATACCCTGCGGGGTACCCAATATACATGGCTCAAAAAACTTTGAGGTAATATTATAAAAAGCAGAAAATTAATAAGCATAATTAATTATTTCAAACACTAAACTCAATTAAAATTCATAAAAATTGTATTAGCATATAAGAAATTCCAAGACATAAAAAATGAGAACTGGTAGAAGAGTTTATTTTGCAGGAAAAGAAAGATCGAGCAGGAAATCAACACAAAAATTAGGAGATGGTTCCAGCAGATGAGATAAGCAACTGATAAACGAAAGCAAATTAGTATCTCTTTGAAAAACGTTGAACTACTGTGGAAAGTGACATAATAAATAAATTAACAACTCTTGTCCACAAAATTATTTAATCGACATATACGTATTTCAAACCCTTTGGGTTCATTATTCAATGTCAAAATGATAATCAGTACAGTTCGTCAGTACAATTTATAGTGGAACAGACTCCCAGCCCTCCAGTCGCTATTCACAAGCAACATCCACAGCCAGTGCAGGAACCGGGAGTCTCTTCTTACAAAAATGCGGACCTAGGAGAAATACCCAGGCCGCCAAACAAAGCAAAATAACATAAAAATCGATAAATCGACCAAAAACCCCTTCCCATTTATACAAAAGAGAAAAATAAATCAGCAACCAAATACCTTCAATGATTTTATCAATGTTGAATCTCAGACGGGGCCTGCATCTCCATTTAATAATAAATCTGGGTTCTTCTTAGCAATTTCCAATGATTCAAAGGCATCAAGTGCATTCCAATTTTTTACACTTCTAATTAATCTACAATCCTTAAGTAGTGCCTTGTGTCCCATCTCAAGCATGTGCTTAGCCACCACACATTTTTCAGGGCGTCCGTACCTGGCATTGGCCTTGTGCTCTTTAAATCTTGTAAGAACATTCCTGCAAGTTGCCCCACAGTATACCATCGGACATTTGCCACACGATATTTCATATATCCCCGGTTGGAGCAATGGTGGAATTTTATCTTTGGTGTTACCTAAGAAGTTCTTCAGTATATTCGGATTTTTATAGGCGATGATCATATCAACTTCCTTGAAGATAGTTCTTAATTTGGCCGTCAAGGTCCTATTAAATGTGATGGGCATTCTAAACGTCGAACTTGGTTTTTTTTTTACCCGATTTCAGTTATTGTCGGAGGTCTTCATGAGAAAATTTGAAGCTAGATTGGCCTCAACAGATGAATACTTCCCTGATATTTGGTATCGTTATGTGGACGACGTGTTTGCCATAATTGATACCAGCAAGATCGACGTACAATCCTTTCTCAATCGTATTAATAACGTGTATCCCAGTATACAATTTACGTGTGAGTTGGTGAAAAATGGATCGATTCCTTTTTTAGACATTAAGATTATTAGAACAGGGAATAAGTTAGAATTTGATGTCTACCGTAAGCCAATACACACCGATGTGTATATACATCATGATTCCAATCATTGTTGGAGCCAGAAGCTATCAACTTTCATCTTCCTCATCGACAGAGCCCTCAATCTACCCCTATCCAAAGAAAGATTCAAGACTGAAATACAAAGAATACGGGAGATCGCTAAATTCATCGGTTATAAACAAGGACTGGTTAATGATCTACTTCGTAGAAGAAGTTTCGTAAAGAAAATAAGAGAAGTTACGACCCTGTGTTCGTAAAAACTCCGAACTTAAGTTTCATTCGTCTATCATTTCTACCGTAAACAAATCCCCCCGATTTAAATACCTCCGACACCTTATTCCACGCAATCCTCGTCCTCCTATCCTTAATGCCCTCGTCAAAACCCGCAAGCCCAATATGCCTATAAGACCAGTTGTTAATTACACCCCCACCCCTGCCCATCGTGTTGCTAAGTCCCTCTCCTCATTTCTTTTCAACCTTAAACTATTGCCGAACACCTATAATGTCCAAAATTCCATTATCCTTACTGAATCTCTTTCCTCTTTCCATACCTTTCTCTCATGTCACTTGACATTACTAACCTTTATACTAACATCCCTGTCCTAAAAACCCTCTCTATCCTTGGAAACTTCCTGCTCTCATCCTCCTTTCCCACTCATGAATACGTCGACCTAAACTCTATCCTCACTGTCATTTCTAACCAGAATTACCTTTCCTTTAATACCTTCTATTCCCAACCGTCCGGTTTAGGAATGGGGTTCCCATTAAGTAGCTTCCTTTCCGAAGTCTTCCTCCAGAACCTTGAACTCATCTTTGTCTCTCCCCTCCTCTCTAACTCCACCATTATTTCATACTTTCGATACATTGATGATATCCTAATTATTTTTGATTCCCGTTTTATCTCACCCGTTCACATTGCTAACCTTTTCAACACTTTCTCACCCCACATCCAGTTCACCATTGAAGCCGAATCTAACCGCTCTCTTCCATACCTCTATATCCTCATCACTAATGACCCCTCTAACCACTGCTTTTCCTTCTCTGTCTACCGTAAACCGACCACATCATCTAATTTAATCCATTGTTCCTCTTCACACCCTCCTATCCATAAACAAGCCTCCTTCCGTTTCTTCATCGAGCTTGCCCTCATGTTACCCCTCAGTCCTTCCCGTGCCACCAAATTCCGAACTATATGTGCCCTCGCCTTAAAGTATGGTTACCCTACTTCCACCTTCTCCCGGATTCTCCAGTGAAGAAAACTTGCCCTCTCCAACCCTAAACCTCCTCACCCATCCCCATCCAAGAAATGGGTGTCCTTGCGATTCATTAGTCCTCATTTTTACTGCCTTTCCACCTTCCTCTCCTCACTCGGCCTCCAAGTTTCCTGCCGCTCATCAACCCCATGCTTTCGCTCTCTTAACCCCCCCCCCCCATCCAAACAGACACCGACAATTTCTCCCGTTCCGGAGTTTGTAGATTAAACTGTGGATTTTGCGATAAATACTATATAAGCCTGTCGACCCGCAATTTCAATAAACGATTCAAGGAACACATGGACTCCTACAAGAAACAATATAATAATTCACACTATGTAATCCATCTTGCCCGCACAGGACATGCCCCAAAAGAGCAAAGTGAAATTATGACCATTCTCCATCTATGCAACGATCCATTCAAGACCGCCACTCACGAAGCTATTGAGATCTTTAAAGCTAAGATCTCCTCTCCAGATCACCTCCTCAATTGCCAAATCGTTTTTGATATTTATTCTATTTTAAATTCTTTACCCAATATCTTGTAATATTGTATATTTACTTTCTTTTCCATGTTCTTATTGTTACCTTAGTTTATGTTAACTCTGGATGAGTCTTCTACTAGGTTTGCGTTTTCAATTTTGTTTGTGTTATGACGTCACTTTTTCCTTTATATTTCAATCAATTTTGCTCTCAAGGTTTCCTTATAATTTCATTGTTATTGGTTCCTTATCCAACCATTCTCCTATCCAAATGTCACCACTGAATAATTTATTTATTTACTATTTGTTATTTCTTCATCCAATCATGTTCTCATTCTGTACCATATTTTCTGTATATAAAGGCTTATGTCCTCTTGTAAAGCCGGTAATAAATGGCGAAACTACGTGTAGTCGGAAACTCTGTTCTCCCTTTGTTGTGTTGTAAAGTCTCTACCAATTTTATCGATAGAAACAGTACTATGGACCCCTTACGCAGCAATTGTATTAAAATACCTCCCCCCCCCCTTAAAGGAGGAGACCTTTCACATAATAAAAGTTGCCTTTTTAATGGTGAAGTGCATAGATGGCTGTGTGTTCAAATTCATCAGTGATGTTAGTGTTAGAATTTGTGTGTTGAGTTTCTCTTTATGTGAATTGCTCGTGTTCTTGTAACTGTTGTGCAACTTCTTGCTTTATTTTCCTGTAATATTGGTAAGGGTATTAAATGTTCTTAGCAGTTGTGCAATGCTGGTCTGCATTGCGTTGTTTAGAAACAGTCAAGTTAGAACATATTTCTTTAACTATCAAGTTAGGATATGTTTCTTTGTTTAGTTACACAAGCATTGTTTGTAGGCTGTAGTGTCAGTTTCCAATTTATTGACTTTGTGGTAGGCATGCATGATAAACTGGTTTATGTCATTGGACCGTTTCATGCATTGGCATGGCTTGCTTGCCTTAGTAGTTGAGAGTAAAGGAACTGGTGAAACAACAGGAACAGCTTCTAACATTGTGTGATGGGACATGTGTAATATTTTAATATTTGTTTTGTTGTTGGTATTTTTTATATAAAGGGAAAAAGGGACTTAGAATTTCAAGAAAAATTAGTAATTTCACTTGAGTATGGGAGGGTGGGGTTAGAGTAACACAAATAAGATAGGTAATTTTATTAGCTAGTAAAGGAAGGTCAGAATCAAACTATATCTCATGACATTCAGTTTTTTTTTATTATTGCATTTTGATACCTTGGAGTACAGGTTGACTCAACAAAATTTATAATAGTTTAATAAGAATAAAGTAACAAACTCTCTCAGTGCAAAGTATTGGATTCTGTTTTCACTATCAATGCTAGGAGAAAGGAAAAGAGGCCTAAAAGGTCCCTTTGTTCAGGGATTAAGTGAGTGAGATAGTATAACAATGAATAAAGAGGGTGGGAGCGAAGTTGCCTGGGCAACAACACTCACAGAAGCAGTTCTGAGAAATTAACCCAAGAACCAATTAGAAATTGGGTCAAATTTGAAAAACAATGAAAAAGGAAAGGGAAAGTGTGATTTGTGATGTGTGGTTTTTCAGTAGTTGGAGAGAGTTCGATCAGTGATTTCGATGTGATAAAACATATAAAAAAAAATTTAGGAAAACTGAGAGTTCCAAAGAGAGAGAGACAGAGAGACCGACAGGAAAAGGAAAAAGACCTCATCGAGCAAAGCAGACCGTACATGTATGAACCACCGAACGGAGTTCATAGGAAGGACCAGGTTGCCGCCTGCATGAAGGATATCCTCAGCCGAGTGAGTAGCGGACGGTAAGTGGCACAATTTGGTAACAGGCGACCGGGTTCCGTGCTATACACAGCACCGGGGAAGGACGAGGATCCTTAAGTGCTGGGGTATCAGGCAGTACAGGACCAACCTCTGTTATTTTCTACGGCATGGACCCCTGCAGCTGGGCTGATGGCGAGAGGGCGCGTGGAGATAGCAAGCCAAATCGGGCGACAAGCAGTAGCGCTCTAGACATCGCAGCGATTGTGGGGAAGACGGAGCTAGTGAGACCAGCACTCGACAATGGATCCGAGCAGGTAGATTCCGAACCTAGAGCGGCAACTACATCCGATTGTCATCGGCAATCATCAACTTGCCACCCACAACAACTATCATCAATGTGGGAAGTGTGTGATATCAAATAAGTACCGTGGATATAAGCAGGCCTGCACGCGGAACATAAAATTGAACAGAGTTATTTAGAGTATAATAAGCAGTGATAGGAACAAATAAGCAGTGATAGGAAAGACATTAATAGAGTTTGTAGTTTAGGTTAACAAAACTGAGAGATACTAAGGACATAAACTTTTTTTGTTTAACATTAAGACTGAAATTTTTGTTGATGTTTATTCACTTAACAAGTGGAATTAATTAGACGTTCAGATATTAGTTTGATGTCAACAAACTATTACTTAAGGATTATCACTTATCGTATTTACTGGTATATTAATTTTTGTTTATGAATTGATTAATAAAGAGTATAAAATAAGGACTTCTGAAATTAGCAAAGGGTAGAATCTTTAATTGCCTACGCATTTCATAATAATTACATCTTCAGGGAAACAATACAACTACCCTGAAGTTGTTGGCCACCCTGAGGCAGTTGTATCGCTTCCCAGAAGATGTAATTATTATGAAACGCGTAGGCAATTAAAGATTCTACCCTTTGCTAATTTCAGAAGTCCTTATTTTATAATATTTACAAGCAAAGTCGACCATTATGCAGATACTTAATAAAGAGTGTTACATTAAAATTTTATCTAAGTTTTGTTGAGTCACACAAGTCAACCAAGAGCTCGTTTTATACCTTACATACAGGGTGAATACAAAAGTCTGAGTGTCTGGGATATATTTATAGTATGTAGTGTGAATGTCCCTTAGCTTGTGTATCTTAGCTAGATGTTGATGTATGATGTTGGCTACCTGGTTATGTCTGTATAAATAATCTGTCTGCGTGAGTATTTTGCAACTGGATGTGATGTGTTGGATGGTTTCCTCTGCGATATGGCATTTCCTGCAAGCCCATCAGTCGAATCTTTGATAATGTGCTTTCTGTAGCTTTTTGTGTTAATAACCTGGTCTTGTATGGCAATCATGGTTCCTTCAGTTTCCCCAAAGAGACTCCCTTCACTCAACCAAAAGTTCGACGCTTTTTTGTCGACGTGTGGCTGGTTGAGGTCAGAAGGATGTCTACCGTGGAGTTGCTTTCCGAGCGATGATTGAAGTTTAGTGCATGTTGTAGGGATGTTATGGGTGTTCTGCACGCTGTTCAGATTCAAAGGTGTGTATTTTGTATCAGCCATGCAGACTGCTTTATGTAATGGTGATGTGTGTTGTTTAGAGTAAAAGAATTCTCTGAGTGACTGAGTCTGTTTCTGGTGTAGATCTATTATGTCAATAAGACCTCTACCTCCCTCTGAACGAGGCTGGGTGAGTCTTTCAATAGCTGCGTGTGGATGGTGCTTTCTGTGCTTTCGAAGCAGTTTACGTTGTTTCCTTTCAAGTCCCTCAAGATCTGTGTGTATCCACTATATGACTCCGAAGGAGTAGGAGAGTATTGGCGTGGCATAAGAATTGATGGCCTTGATTAAATTTCTGGAATTTAAATGCGTTTTAGTATTGTGTCTAGCCTATGAAGATATTGTTTAGTGAGTGTATTCTTTTTGTGTTTGTGCTCCAGAAGCTTGGCTTGCTTATATCCTAGATATTTGTAAAATTCGTCATTGTGATCTGGTATGAGTAAAATTCGTCATGTGATCGGGTTCATCTAATTTGAAACCCCCTTCCCTGAGTACTCCATTTTCAATGTGAATGGTTTTGCATTTGTCCAACCCAAATTGCATGTGTATGTCTTTTGAAAAAGTTTGTGTAATGTCAAGTAATTGGTGCAATTGTGTTTGTGTGGAGGCGTAGATTTTCATGTCGTCCATGTAGAGTAAGTGTGAAAGTGTGTTGTGGCAGCTTTTATTATGCTTAATTGTGTAGCCGTAAGTTGTGCTGTTCAGTCTGTTTGAAAGTGCATTTAGTGCAAGACAAAACCAGAGTAGGCTCAGTGAGTCACCCTGGAAGATGCCCCGGTTTATCTGTATTTTGTCAGTTGTGATGGTTTCACTGTTGAGTGTGAGGTGTAGTGTAGTTCTCCAATGCAGCATTGTACTTTCTAAAAATGTGATAAATGTAGGGTTTATTTTATATAATCGTAGAGTATATAAAAGCCATGAGTGTGGGACACTATCAAAGGCCTTTTTGTAATCAATATAGGCTACATGGAGGTGTCGATGTTTATTGTGAGTTTGCTGTAGGATCACACTGTCTGTCAGGAGTTGCTCCTTACAACCCATGTGATTTCTATGGCATCCCTTTTGTTGCTCAGTGAGAATGTTGTTTGTGTCTATGTGTGTATAAATTTTGTTTGTGATACAGGCAGCTATTTTTTTTGTAAAGTGTAGGCAGGCATGTGATAGGTCTATTTTGTGTGGGATCTGTCGTGTTACGTGACTTTGGTACCATGTATGTTATTCCTTGTGTGAGGAAATGTGGCAATGTCTGTGGTGTTTGCAAAGTGTTAGAGATCTGTTTTGCAAGGATCAGATGCAAACAGGTGAAGCGCTTATACCAGAAGTTCTGAATCCTATCTACACCTGGAGCCTTCCAATTGTGAGTATGTTTAATGACTTGTGAGAGTCCATCTGCTGTTATGTCGGTGTAAGGCATGTTTGGTAGTGTGGATGCTAATTGCTCCTCTTCCCTGATCCAGCTAGCTTCCCTATTATGTTCAACTGAGACAGACCAAAGAGACGACCAATAATGTTGGAGTGCTGTTTGTGTTGGCAGATTAGTATTTTGTGTTTGTGTATAATCTTTTTTTAACTGCTTATAGAATGTCTTCTCATTGTTTGCAAATAACTTGTTCTGCTGTTTGCATGTTTTGTATCTCTTCAGGCGTTGTGTTTTTGCAGCTAACTTTTGTTTTAATGTGGCCATATATTCTGTAATGTGTTGATTGTGCTGCTCATGTCTGGTGTGTGTTTTAATCTTCTTAAATAATTGTCTGAGGCGTTTGTTCTGCTTTGATGAAGTGTTGTTTTTAGTGTACTGTGTAAGTCTACCTAACTGCTTGTGGATTTCGTCAGTCTCGAACTCAATCTGCTTTTGCCATTTAGGTTTCTGTTAGGTGTATAATTTTTGTGTGTATTTATGGATTGGTTTCCTACCCAGTGTGGATATAACTGTAAGAGCCCCAGTGTAAATAAGTAGGTGTATGTACTCTAAAGATAGATTTTCTTCAATGCACTGTGGTAGATATGTGTGCTTATGTAAGATAAAATTTCCCCTGTTTTGCTGTTTATGTTTATTTTAGGTATACTTGGTCTTTGTGTGGGATCTGTTCCTATGTAAACTGTAAGGTATCTTTGTAGGGTGTCATTTAATGTTTCAATAAGTTTGGTATTCATGTTGTGTTGTGGATGAGTATCATGGTGAAGTTCATTGTTGAGTGTGTGTTCTACAAGTTCATTAGTGATGTCAATGTTAGTGTTTTAATCTGTGTATTGAGTGTCGGTTTGTGTAGATGGCTCGCATTCTTTAGCTGTTGTGCAACTTCTTGCTTTATTTTCTGTAGCGTGGGTAAGGGTATTAAATTGTTCATAAAAATTGTGCGACGCTGATCTGCAGTGTGTTGTTCAGTGACTGTGATATGAGGTTATGTCTCTTTGAATGTGTTATATAAGCGTTGTCTGTAAGCTGTAGTGTCAGTTTCCAATTTAGTGACTGCGTAGTAGGCTCCCATGATAAAATGGTTTATGTCATTGGTCCATTTCATGCGTTGGCGTGGCTTGCCTGCCTTAGTGGTCGAGGGCAAAGAAGCTCTTGAAACACTAGGGACAGGTTGTTGCATTGCAGTAGCCGAACAGGGGTTGGTGCTGCTTTCTCCACCAGTGGCCCTGGGAGATTGTGGCATATTTTTCGAACGTGAGCCTCTGCCTAACCCACGAGCGTGGACCTTGGTAAGTTGGGTGACGTCCAAGCCGGTATCAGATAACGCACTAGCACTAATCATAATGATCACCAATAAATTAAATGGGTGGTCCTGTTAGCCATCTCCATCATCAGCAGGTCCTTGGTTGATGTAATCGGCTCATCAGCCCTACTGGGTCATCTGGATTCTCAAGATTAATCTAAGGGTAGAGCAGATCATTGGGGTGAAATCGGCACTGTAGTAAGCAATTCGTTATATGCCCCCCCCCCCCTCCGCCCGCCCCCGAACGGTAGAGCTTTGGAACTGTATTGACAATGCTTTCAGTGCCACAACAGACAGCAGCCCAGGGACCCTCGAATGATTATGCCAGTTGATGATTCGTCGCTTCATTGTGTATGTGTGTTGCGTGCCATGGTCGTCATTTTGAACATTGTTGTAGCTTCTCTGCATGTCTTCCATCCACGGAGTACAAAACCAGCTGCTGAAAATTCGCTTTTAACTTTCGGAAATCTGATAAATGGTTCATTATCGGAACCATGTTTATATGAACTTTTGTTTTCATCTTGCTGTGGTGAAATCAACACCAGAAGTTTGTGACAGGGTTTAGATACACCCTGTATATATAAACTAAATAATTTACATATCCTCCAATACATACTTAAGCCAAACACTCATTGGACACTGCAGCAACCAGAGGCTGCCATACCCTCTCCGGAGCTTTGCAACACTTTCCTTACTCGCCATTTCTCGCATCAGCCAGTCATTCACTTCGTTTCATGAACGTTAACAGTCCTTCCGTTTGTACTTGTCAACCCAATGACCCCGAGGTAAAGATTTATGTAACTAACTTCAACGTATGAAAATGTCTTGTGATCCATTTTTTTTAATAGCCTAAACTCAAGGGTGGGGGGGAGTGGGGAGACCACTGTAACCCTTTGTTGATCATTAAGACATCAATAGCAGCCTAAGCTGGGCTACCTACTCGGGTTGCCTCTCATTTCAGCCAATAAACGGTGCAACTAAGCCACCATGCCACCATAGGTTTTACAATAACTATGATCCACGACTCAACATTCTTAAGAACGCACAAAAATCAATGGCAATAGCTGCCATTTCACTAGTAATATGCGCAGAGCGAGACAGGTAAAGTAAGGTTGTGCTGCCTTACAGCACTTAGCTAACAAATCAGTAAACATTGGCCTTAAGACTGTTAGCTACGTGAAATTATCCACGTACAGTTTTCACGCTGTAAGGTGAAATGGAAGAGGTCACTTTATTGCGCTCAGTAGGTAGGGATAGGTAGAGAAAAATTTTTTTAAACGTTCTAATTTTCTTAAATCCTGGCACTTTAAACAATAGACTGCGATGAGCGGTTGCGAGCAGGCTTGAGAAAAAAAAACAGCTCACAGATCGTGCATGCGGGTATAAATTTTACTATATCTATGACGTCCCTACCTATTGACATGATAAAGTGAACTCTTCCATTTCACCTTACAGTGTGAGAACTCTACACATCAATTCTGCTGACGCCATGTTACATTAGCCCAGATGGAATATTCCTCGTCGGGAGAAGTCTTCGCAACTTAATTAGTTGCGACTAGCAATGATTAAACTGCACAGCTCCCATTGGTGAAGCCCCACACAGGGTCCTTTAGCCACAACACAGTTCAACGAGAAAATCGCAAGCTAAGGAACGGCACTTTATACCGGATGAAAATTCAGTTCCATCAGTGGTGTTCCCGTCAAAGGAATTAAAAAGGTCTCACCATAGGAAATCCACTATCCTATTATGCCTTGAGGATGCATCCTCTCTCAGTGTGTGCAGCCTCGAAAACGCAACGTTCGATCCGGTCCAGGATCACATGAGACGAATGATCATATATTATCTGAGACGAATCTTGGAGTTGTGCTGGCAAAATAACAGCTGTTGCATGAGATAAACATCAATAAATCTGATTATCTTTAAGAATATATACAATTTATAATGGGCACTGACAACAGACAAATCAACAGACTAGACTGGTTTTTTTTGGAGCAGCTAAACAGCTCTTCTGTCAACATTGATATATGGATGCTTCACTTGCCAAATCGATTAACTCCACTTTCTGATTTTTATTAAATTTTAATGTCAAAGCACTTGAATGACTCCTAACTGTATATATTCAAAACGTGCGGCCGATGAAAATGAGACTGAAGACGATGTGGATGATGAGCATGAGAATGAAAATATTCATCAAATTTTTGGAGAGTCGGAAAAAGCTATCAAAATCGGAGAGAATCTCTTATCTGCAAGGAGATTGAGATACCGGATACGTATTTCGGCTACCAAGTAGTCATCTTCAGCGATGAGAGACAAAAGTCAAAGATGGCTACTTGGTAGCCTAAATACGTAGATGGTATTTCAAATCTCCTTGTGGAATAGAAGTTCCCTCAGATTTTGGTTGTTCCATTCCACAGTTTTTGCCTAATTTTGTTTAGAAAAAACTATGTTTGATGAATTTGTTACTATTTAATGTAATTTTAATGTGTATATTATAATCCAATACATCCATCCAGGGCCTGTATGGCCAGAGGCCGACGAGTTGGGTCCCTGGATGGACTTGGATTAACGATTGCTGTATGATGGTTGCAGCAGCTGGGGGGGGGGGGGGTAAAGTTTGTGTCTCACTGATGGTCGCCCATCCATCATAAATTTAATCTTCTTGTAATTATACATATACTGCTTGTAATAGATATGTTCTATAATAAATTTTTCCCCCTCAAGACAGAGAAGATCGCCCACGGCTCAAGACAGAGAAGATCGCCCTGCTTAACCCCTCAAGACACCCTTCTCACCCGCCTTGCCCTGCCAAGTAACAGTGATCACGCTTAGATTCGGTCAGCCCCATCGCGATAGCGGCTTCCGCCTCTTCCAGGTCGCAACTGCTTGCTGCGGGATCCCTGATCACCGCTCGCCGACTGCCAGCTCAGTCTGCCCTCCGTCTACGTAGTTCTGCGGTGGATACCTTGCTGCTGCCGCATAGCCGCCCGCTGCACTTGGCGTTGTGTTGCTCACCTCGGTGATAGGCTTAGCTCTGCATAAGCCAGTGCTGTTGTACTCTTTTAATGTAGCGTCCGAATCCCTTCGTAGCTACTCTTCAACTATGTCTTTTTTTCTATTCTTTTTCTCACCACCCCAGAACGATGCTGTCTTACAAAGGTTATTTAACCTTGAACTTTAGAATTCCATGAAATTCAGCTCCCTTTTGTTTTCTTCTTCCTTCCCTTCTTATCTCTCTCCACTCCCCCACCTTTTTGCGTTTTATTTCCTCGTTGCATTCAATCTCCTCGTTTATAACAACCTTAGCAATTTGGAAGATTAAATGATTTTAATTTCTTTGAATAAAATACCTTCTCAATTACTAAAATTAACAAATAACGTGTGATTTATTGCTATTTGTGGGAGAGGTTGTTGCGTACATTTTTTTGATCTTAAGAAAACAGGTCTTTTACCCTCATGCAATGTATACCTCAATTCTTTCTTTACCTATCTTCCTTGCCTCAAGTGGTGGTTTGTTCTTTTTTTTTTTTATACGCTGGTTCCCCTGTAGTGGACAACCCCAAATTATGGTCTTTTGTCGCCTGATTACAAGTATTTAATGCTTCGTGCTTGACTTTAACTCTTGTTTAGCAGAGTTTTTGTCGTTTGAGTGTCTCTTGAAACTCGACCAATACTTACTTACTTTTCAAACCCGCTTATCCGTTAGGGTCGTGGGGGGTAGCAGCCCTATGGAGGATCTTCAGCAATCACGATCTTCCGCCATCAGGCGCATGTCCTCCCTGGTAATACCCAGGCGACTCGAACCCAGATTCTCCATGTAGTCTAGCCACCTGGTTCTAGGCCGACCCCTTGGTCTCTTACCTACCGGCTTGGAAAACAATAACTGCCTAGGAAGACCAGTTTGCGGCATCCGTATCACATGGCCATACCAGCGCAACTGACATCTCTCAATGCGGAGAAGTAGCGGCTCAACACCTAAAGACTCTTTTATTGTGCTGCTGTGCACTCTATCTAGTAGGGTCACACCTTCCACAGCTCTCAGAAATCTCATTTCGACTGCTTGTACCCGCGATCGCACTCTTTCGGTCATTACCCAAGCTTCATGACCATAGGTGAGAATGGGCACAAAGATAGATTTAAAGACAGAGAGCTTGGCTTTGTTACCCAGCTTGTGTTTCATTGCCACGGATCGCCACGGTTCACGTCTGACACAGCTTGCTGCACCAAACTGAGCATCCAATTCTTTCTCCTGCCGTCCATCACTCGTGAATGCAATCCCGAGATACTTGAATTTCTCCACCTGTCTCAATGAGGCTCCCCTCACACGGAGAGCGCACTGGGCAGGCTGTCTTGAAAGGACCAGAACCTCAATTTTAGCTAATCTGATCTTCATCCCAGCTTCTTCACATTTGGCTGCAAACCGGTCTAGTGCATGCTGAAGGTTCGTGAGAGAAGACCCAAGGAAGACAAGGTTGTCAGCAAAGAGCAACCTCTCCACCAGGCAGTTGCCCACACAAATACGCTTAACGCCTCGGCTGCCACTGTCTATCCAGTCCATTAAGATAATGAACAAGAGGGGCGACAGTACTCACCCTTGGCGGAGTGCAACACCCACGGTGAACGGTCTTGACTTAATGCCATTTATCCGGACACACATCTCAGAGCTTTTGTACAGAGACATGATAGCAACTAGTAATTGGCCATCCACTTCATACTCTTGCAACATTTGCCAGAGCTTCTCCCGAGGAACTCTGTCATATGCTTTTTCAAGGACCACAAAGCAAGTGTAGACCTCTTTTGCATACTCCCAGGATTTCTCAAAGATTTGCCTTAGAGCAAAGATGTGATCTGTTGTGCTTCAGCCAGGTCGGAAACCACACTGCTCCCCCAACAGTTTGGAGTCGACTATTTTCCCGACTTCTCTTCTCCAGACATTTAGCATACACTTTCCCAGGAATGCTGAGCAAAGAGATGCCTCGATAGTTGTTGCAAATCTCTCTGATCTCCCTTTTTGAAGATAGGGATCACAATTCCTGTCTGCCATTGCTTAGGGGCCTGTCCGGATATCCAAGCAACCTGACACACTCGAGTCAGCCACAGGATACCATCCTGATTTAAGGCCTATAACATCTCGGAACGAATTTCATCATCACTTGCAGCTTTGCCAGTCTTCAGGGACTGAATTGCCCATCTGACTTCTGCTTCAGTGATAATACCGTGACTATTATCTGCTCCAAGGTGCACCTCATGTGCCTCAGTTGTTGCTGTCACCGGATTTAGAAGAGAAGAAAAGTATACCTTCCACCTATGCAACATGCTCTCCTCCATTTTCAGAAGCCTCCCATCTGAAATTTTAATAGTTTGTGATGAAAGAGACTTCTTTCCACAAAGGCTGCACATGGTCAGCCAGAATACCTTGTTTGCCGAACCATAGTCTGCCTCCAATTTCTCTCCGAACTTCTCCCAGGCCTTGGCTTTAGCTGTTGATACTGTCTTTGCTGCTGCTTTTCGCGCGTCAGTGTACCGCACTCGACTCGAAGTTGACTTATTTGCAAGCCATAGCAAATAGGCTTGCTTTTTGCCTTGACAGCTTCTTGGACTTTACCGTTCCACCATGGAGTCCTTTTCTCACCGCCCTGTGCCACACTCAGCCGCTTACGATCACAGCACAATGCAGCCGAAGTAATCACAGCAGTTTTAAACAACTGCCACTCCTCTTCAACAGTACCACGATCACTGGGTAGTTTTTTCAGACTTGCAGATATGTTATCTGCAAAGGTCTTCCTCACAGCTCTATCCTCCAATTCCTCCTATTTGATGCTCCAAGTCTGTCTGGACCTACTATTTCGCATGGTTGGCATGGATTCAGAGAACTGCAAAGTGCAGACAACAAGGTGGTGATCAGTTGATAGTTCTGCACTTCTTCTCACACGAGTATCCAACACTGATTGGAATAAGTCGGCTGAAACGATTAAAAAATCAATCAGTGACTTCTGGTCCATTGCATTCCTGTACCAGGTATACTTATGAACATCCCTGTGCTGGAAGAAGGTGTTTGTGATGGAAAGTCCATTGTTGCAACAGAGATGCAACAAGCACCTCCCATTCGCATTTAAATCAGAGGTCACCATTCCTACCAATCATGCCTTTCCACGTTTGGTCATCAGCCCCTATGTGTGCATTGAAGTTGCCCACCAGGATGACAGAATCTGGACTTCCTCTCCTGCTAAGAACAGCATCAATTCTATGACAATAACATTAATCCAATAACAGGAATTCTATGCATTGTTACAAATTGAAACTTATCTATATTGCACAGACTTTGCCTTCCATTGTTGGTCTTGAGATATATATTATTGATCCTTGCATAGCATTGGAGCATTGCATGTTGACACCATTGTTGATACCTATTGTTGCACAAACTTTTCCTTACATTGTTGGTCCGTGCAGAGTGTTTGTGAATTGCGTGTTGATACCATTGTTGCTAAGTATTGTTGCACAAACTTTGTCTTGCATTGTTGGTCATGAGATATTTCTCAGTAATATGCCTTGCCAGTACCATGAATATCGATTTTTTATCAATAATTATTATTTTTTCGAAATCTGAGGTAAAATAGACAGTGGCCTTCCTCATGCTTTGAAGGTCAAGTATGCAAAATTTCATCAAGATGGGAACAAAACTGTAGATTTGCATAAGAAACAAACAAATCCACAAACCCACAAACAAACATTCTTCTTTATATATATAGAAGATTCATAAGTTATTTCACAAAAATTAAAAACATTGCTATGGAGATCGTTTCTTGAGACGTCATTAGAGATTGTTCCCTTATAAGGCCACGTCATTGCTTTAACAAATGGCTGGATGATTAAAGGATTAAAATCCTATTATGCGATTTTCTAGCTATTGTCATGCATGTGTGACCCATTTAACAACAAATTATGTACCGTAAATATTCTACTATGACGCGAATTTTTTTGACCTAAAAAAGCATCTAAATTTGCTGGGTCGCGTTATACTAGAGGATAAAAATCAGCCCTCCGACGACTGCGGCCGATCGTCGATAATAACAACATCGTTAACAACATCGATAATAACTTCTCCCAAACATTGATAAATAGGCCTACTTCCAAACTGCCTCGAACCAAAGCCTACAAGAAAATATTATGTAGTGAAAATATGAAACTGAATAAAGATTACTTGTCTTTTTATTAAGAAAATTGATGTACTGTTGTGTTTTTTTGTCGATGTGCGAGTGAGAAAGCTTTTTGTCGAAGTTGAGGCAGTTGCTTTTGTCGAAGTCGCTTTCTGTGCTGATGACATTCAGACGAATTTGCCGTGTATTATACATTAATTACATTGCATATAATGTCCAGTTCATTATACAATATATTAATTCACTTTTTATTCGAATTACTCGTCGCCAACATCTAACAACATTGATAATGACTTCTCCCAAACATCGAAACTTCTAAGACTTCGAAGACTGGGATACAGATGTCAAATTAACTGAGGAAGATTGGAAAGACCTGTTCGAAGACACAGATGAATCAGATTTTGATGGTTTTTGAATATTAAATATCCAGACTATTTAAAAATAAAGATTTTTTTTCTGTATAAGTTCGTACATTTTATTTCTCGCGAGGAGTCAAAAATGGGGGGTCGCATTATACAAGAGGATAGGATTTTTGCCGATTTTTTTGGGCCGAAAAAGTGAAGTCGCGTTATAGTAGAATATTTACGGTATATCTTCGAAAAAAAAAGTAAAAATCTTGCACATTTAGTTATATAAAAAATCGTTAAAAAAAAACAGAGATAATAAAAAATTTTTTTTTGCATTATTTAGAAAATATTTCTCCCTAAATTTTGGCTATTTTAAAATTCAAAATTATTACATTTGTAATTTTTTAAAAAAGGGTTAAAACCAAGTATTTCAATTAGAAAATATTATTATACATTTTAATGGGTTACCCTACACACAGGGTTGCCAGGTTGGGCGATTTATCGCAAATTGGGCTGCTTTTTGGTTCAAATTGCGACTAAAATTTCAAATTTGCGATTGCGACTGAATTGGGTTACTAAAATTTCAAATTTGCGATTTTTGTGCGATTTTTTTTGTGCGATTTATGTGACGATTTTTGGCCGAAATTACTGTCCAATAAAAAAAAAAAACTGGTTTTAGACAGTTATTGAAATGAGAATGAGACTAGAAGACCAATGGAAAACCAGAGGCGTGATTAGGTCATATTATTGTTCTTTTACTGGATACAGTAGCCAATCCGTTTTCGAAATTTGGCGCTGGCCTCCCTTTGGTGCTTTATTCGCAATTGAGTATATATAAGCTGATAAATAAGGTGCATTCCTCCTACAAATTACTGAGCACAATAAATCTTTCGTAAACTTAAAGCGCATTGGTTCACTTGCTGTTCAAGAAGCCTTTACAATGTTACAATTGCTTACGTTTTGGGCACGTGTCCCAGGGCTGCACCGAATCACCACGTTGCAACAAGTGCGTGGGCGACCATCAGTTAAGGGACTGCGCCAATATAGAAAGTAAATACCCTCCTAAATGTATTCGATGTGAAGACTAGCACACATCGAGTTATACTAAGTGTCCCAAATACCCACAAGTTAAAATTAATAGAACTTCCAAAGTAGCTGAAGGAACAACTTTTGCTGCCATTGCTTTTGCTTCTATTGGTAAGGGAGTCGCTGACCACGACGAATTGGTTAAGATTCAAAGGTATCTGGGTAACCTAATGAATATGTTAAAAGATAGTGGCAAAGTGTTGCCGCAGACCACTCAAACAGAGACAAGACAATAATCATGGATAGACATCCCTACAAAGTTATAATTCAAGGTAAGCTAGGTTGCACAAGTGTCATGAGTTCTACGATTTCCTACAAGCTGGATCATCGATGTTGCCTTCTTGTGCGAAACCCATCTCAAGCAGAGTAAGACTTTCAATCTACCAGGGTACTATGTTTACCGAAAAGATAGGCCCCCTAAAAAACTTTCAGATCCAGCCTCTGGTGGGGTAGCTATTGTTGTCAAAAAAGGTATTAATCACACTAAGATTGTCACACCTAACTTTGTCAATATGGAAGCAGTTTCCATTGTCATCAAAGATGCTGATGTTGGAGAGGTCAAGTTTACTTCCCTATACAACCCACCCAGACACAAGTTAGACCCTCACGATTTAGATGAACTACTGTCTGGGCCCACTCCAGTCGTTATGGCGGGTGATTTGAATGCGAAACACCCACACTGGAAGTCCAGATGCACTAATCAAAGTGGCATGGTACTTTATAGGTACATGGTAGATCAGATCGACACTTCCGTTATTGGCCCTCTTGAAGATACATACTACTGTGACCACTCACCCGCTAGTGACGTACTCGACATTGCTGTTCTCAAGGGGTTTTTCAAACCCTACAATATTTTTACAGTAAATGCCTTATCATCTGATCACCTACCAGTTGCACTAAATTTTGAGGAGATAAACACCGACCTGAGAATAAATCTTCGTTATAAGCAGGACTGGAAATTTTTTAGAGAACTTATGAATGACAGTAACATTCCCTATCAGGATCCCACCACCAGCAGTGACATTGACGAAAATATGAAGAAAGTCACTCACTCCATCACGAGGGCTACATGTGCAAGTGCTACTCCAGTGAAAGAAAAATAACTCCGAAACCACTATTCCACATAATAAATTTTAATGACTCAGATGTACATTTCGGAAATGAAGTTTCCATCATCAGTGAGTCAACGACATCTGAGTCATTAAAATTTATTATGTGGAATAGTGGTTTCGGAGTTATTTTTCTTTCTATAGTTGTGTCCACAGTTTTTGGCTTGATTCCATTGTATCTACTCCAGTGAATTTCAAGTGGCCAGACCATCTGGAACTTCCTCCCTCCATCAGGCAACTCATCCATGAAAAAAACACCTTCACAAGACTTTGGCAGCGTACCAGGTTTCTCCACTTCAAGACGAAGTACAACAGGCTATCCCGCAAGGTAAGTGAGCAGATTAAGGATTTAAGGAATCAAAGATGGAACGACAAAGTTAAAAGTCTGTCCATCCAGGATAATTCTCTCTGGAATATGGTCAGGGCCCTTAAAAGCAACAGGACTATTGTTCTCCCTCCTTGGCTTACAGAGGGTGGCGATTTCGTTAGCAATGACCAGGACAAAGCACAAATTATCTCCGATTCACTGAAGAGCCAATTCTCTACTCCCAAAGAGGATGATCTGGTCAATATTACTCGTGAGGCCAAAGACGTGTGTGATAGGTATGGCCACACACAGCGCGCTCTTGGCTCTCCCGATGTCATTGGCACCTCTGAGATATTGGACATCATTTAGCGCCTGAAAAGCAAAAAGGCAGCCGGCATCGACACCATTAGCAACAGTGCTCTCAAGAATTTGCCTCCTAGTGTTATGTGCATCATCACCAAAGTCATGAATGACTGCTGGCTTAGTGGCCATTTCCCTAGTGCCTGGAAGGACTCGGTCATCATCACCATTCCTAAACCTGGACTGGGTCCTGCTCTTCCCACAAGTTATAAGCCCATTAGCTTGTTGCCCATGCTTTCCAAGGACTTTGAGCGCATTATACTCAAGAGGTTCAACGAGTACTGTGCAGCAAACAACCTCATTCGTAGTGAGCAATTTGGCTTCCGTCCAAGTCACTCTTGTCAGCTTCAGTTATGGAGGCTCGTTGCTGATTTAAACGGTCCTCTCAACCTCAGTATGTTTTGTGGTCTCGTTTTCTTCGATGTCCAAAAGGCGTTTGACCAAGTCTGGCATGATGGGCTCATTTACAAAATGATTACCTACGGGTTCCCTGACGATCTAATTGCTCTGGCTCGCTCCTTCCTGTCAAAGAGGACTTTTCGTGTTAAGGTTGGGGACTGCTTGTCTGAACCCTGCGATGTAAATGCTGGTGTACCCCAAGGCTCTGTCTTGGGGCCAGCCTTATTCAACTTCTTTATCCATGACTTTCCCAAGTTTCCAAAGTGTAATCTTTATTTCTTTGCTGACGATGGGTCCATCATGACCTGGGCACAAAACCCATCATATGTCATCGCTCAACTTCAAAAAGCTTTACATCAGTGCGAGAGCTGGTTTACTATGTGGCGATTAAAGCTGAATGTCAAAAAGTGCAAGGTCATGTTTATCACTCGCAAATGCAAAAACCCTCCAAAGCCCCTCTTCTTATTTGGCAAGAAACTTGAGTGGGTAAAAAGCTACAAATTTCTTGGTGTCATGATCGACTCCAAACTAAATTGGAACGACCAAGTCCAATATGCGCTCAACAAAGCAAAGAAAGCAAGGTTCAGTTTGATTGCACTTCTGGGGCGAAACAGCGCTCTTGGTGTGGATAACAAACTCTTGATATACAAGGTTGTGATTCGTACTATTTTACTTCATGGAATGCCTGCTTGGGCTTCTATTTGCAAATCTAGGTGGACGGATCTCCAGATCTTCCAAAATATTGCTCTCCGGTCCATTGCCCAACTTGACAGAAGAGTTGCCAACAACCACTCTATCTATGAGGATTTGGGATGGCCCACATAGGCACCTTTGTCTAGACTCTTATGAAGAACATACTACCCAAGATGGAGAATCATAAAAACGCCCTGGTTTCTGGTATCCTGGACCACCCACTCGTTGTTAAGGGTTCCCTCCGGTTTTGAAGACCCCACCATATCCTGATGTCTGCTTTGATGATGTTAACAAGGCCGTCTTCCCCAACTGTTGGATCTTTTAGATCCTGCTGATTTTTGGGGACTCTATTCGTCAATCTACAATCTGACTCTCGTCCCTTCTTGGGACTTATTTTCTGGAGGACTAAAGAGGTTCATCAGGCTTCTCACCCAGTTGAGTGTACCTCCTCTGGTTTACTCTTTGGGTGAGCGTGCAAAGTGAGCTTGGCTCCTGGACCACTCGCGTCTTCTTTTCACTACACTGTTCGATTGTCGATTGTGCAACAGCATCAGTAGTCGATCGAGAAGCACTAGCCTAAATTATTTAGAAGACTTCACAATTGCAAGTAGACTTCACAGTTTTTAGGTTTATCTTCTCTCTTTGTTTTTCATTTCGATAGCTTAAAAGCTAGCATGACATGCTAGGCATGTAAGTATTTTTTATTTAATTTTATAATGTGAATGGAGTGGAATAGAAGTGGTTATTTTATTCAGATATTGTTAGTTGTTCCTACAGTATAATGGGTAAATGGGCGAAATATAATAAGCAATTATCAAAAATCATGGGGAAAAAGAAAAGGACTTTATAGGATGGCTAGAAGAATGTTCAGGTAAGTTGCATAAAAGCTTTCTTTTCCTATTATCCTATGCACTATGCCACTATGCTGAAAACCAAACTTGTTATTAATGATTCAGATGATCCTTCGTATGCGTACTGTAAAGTATGCACAAAACGTCTAAGGGACCACCAAAACAAACGTTTCAAATTTTGAGTCATCTTTATGCCATTAAACAAAGTAGATTTAGGATTTGAATTTTTGCAAGAGCTGCATAAATGTGGAAAAGATGTTGATAAGGATGTTTTAAAGGAGAGATGTTTCAACTTTTTACGATCATTGTGTGCAAAAATTCTACAACGATTTCATAGTAATTTTGTGATGTATGACAAGATAAAAAAATCGTTCTCCTGACTGTCAGTAGTTTTGGACTGAATTGTACCATTACAAAAATGATGGAAATGAGTATGCATTTCGAGAAATTACAGCATTTGCACCAAGAGTTCTCACTCCTCCTATCAGCAATGCATCCATCGAAAGAGTCTTTTCCATCATGAATAATGTCAAAATTTCTCTCCGAAATAGAATGGAGTTACCTTTGTTAGACGCAATCATTAGAATAAGAACACAACTTCAAAGTGAAAATAAATGTTGCAATTCTTTCATCCCAACTAATGAAATGTTAACAAGATTTAACAGTTCAACTTATAGCGATATCTTTTAATCTTTGATTTTGATTTGTATTTTTTTGTAGAATTTTTGAAGAATAAACTTAGTAATTTACGAATATTTTTATTGTATGGTTTATTTGTATTTTCATAATGTTCACTAATGTTTGGAAGCTTACATCATGGACATAATGTAGATTTGCAGAGTTCCCACATCCTGGAAAGTCAGGGAAATGAAAAGTGGTCAGGGAAAATCAAGGAAAAAGGGCTATTTTCATGCATTGGGCGAGTTTGGGCTACTAAAAGTTCCCCAATTGGGCGACCGAATAGTGCTTGAACCTGGCAACCCTGCCTACACATGATTGAATCTCACTTCGTCGAACCACATATAATCGAAATCAGGCCCCATTTAATCGAATATAGGGGAATTTTTTTTCTACCTCTCTACCAAACCTCCGCAGAGTAGTTGTTATATATCGATTGGTAGTTGTTTACAAGGGGTTGATATTAAAAAATCGGTTATTAAAAAATATTTAAAAAATGTTTAACATCGACTATTGTTTTTTTTTTTGTTAATTTATTCAGGGTTCGCACGGGTCATGAAAGTCATGAAAAGACATGAATTTTGGGTCATTCTTAAAAGGACCTTAAAAACTCATGAATTTGAGTGTTGAGTCATGATTTTTTTATTGTGTAAGGCATTTTCTCTGCTTATATGCATTGAAATTTTGTTTTATTATTAGAAAAGATATTTAATAATTTTTTAAATATTATTTACTTATTTAATATAAAGATACATGAAATTTCTATTTAATTAGCAGTTTTCTGTAACCGATATCGGTTTGTAGTGTTTCCCACTTCCTCTCGCCATTTTGTACACCGCATGGTTTAAACCACAGTGTAAGATTAGGCATGGTTATAGATATGCCTAATCTTACATAGTGGTTTGAACCAAGGATTTTCATGATATAGAAAAAGCCTTGGTTTGAAAACCAACGAGTAGATCGCTTATGTGGCCGTCATCTTTGGGGGACGAAAAGTGGAACTAATCTCACTACTATGGACGCCATTACTGCGGTTGGCAGAACAACATCGCCAGCAGAAATTTTATGACATTAAAAATTGTACATTCAAAATTTTCTTATAAAAGTTGTGAGCAAAATGGAGAGTTATTTACCGAGATGTTTCCAGATAGTGAGATAGCTAGAGAGTTTACTTGTGGTGAGAAAAAGTGTTCTTACATTGCTTGTTTTGGAATAGCTCCTCACCTACATTCCTTGCTTAATGATGATGTTAAATCAGCCAATCATTTTGTTATCCTATTTGATGAATCCCTCAATCTTAAGACTCAATCTAAGCAGCTTTTTGATTTACATGTGAGATTTTTTTGTGAAAAGTCACAAATTGTTCGTAGTCATTTTTTTGATTCAGCTTTTCTAGGTCATTCTACGGCAGCTGATTTATTGACCAATTTTAAAGAATTAACTAAGAGTTTGAATTTGAAGATGTTGATTCAAATATCTATGGATGGTCCAAATGTCAATTGGGCCTTTTTTAATGACTTACTTAAATATTTGAGTTCTGATGAAGAAATAGATAGTAAGCCTCTTAATATTGGAAGTTGTGGTTTGCATATCATGCATGGGGCATTTAAACACGGCTGGTTTAGTGTTAATTGGGATTTGGATTCCCTATTTAAAGCATTACATACATTATTAAGGATACACCAGCAAGACGAGAGGATTTTGAAAGAATTACCAAGAGCACACTTTATCCATTGAAATTTTGTCCGACACGTTGGAGAAATTACCAAAAAAGTACACTGTGCCAAAGTCTAATTCTTATGAAATAATTAAGTTGGCCTGCAAAGATCAAACTTTAACATCAAAGTTACAATTTTATTTAAGTGTGGCTGAAGATTTTAAATATTTCTTACAGAAATATCAACCAGACAAACCTATGTTACCATTCTTAGCTACAGATTTAGAAGTGTTATTACAAAATTTAATGAGGAGGTTTATTAAGCCAGATGTGTTGGTAGAAGCTAATACAATTTTTAAGCTTATTAAAATTGATATTAATAATCTTGATGTTATTTTACCTTATAAACAAACTGATATATTCAGGAATTAGTTAAGAGTGAAAAAATTTCAGAAAAGGCAGAAATTACATTTAAAAAAGATTGTTCAAAAATTTTGATGAAAATAGTTAAGAAAATGATTGAAAAATCTCCTCTTAATTTTGCTCTTGTTAGAAATGATGTTTGTTTAAACCCAATTGTTATGGCATCCAACAGTGAAATCTGTCGTGAATATTTTTAAAAAATTATTGTTATACTGGCTGATTCCCATATTATTAAGCAAAGTGAATGTGATTATTTCATCCGACAGTATCTTATATTTCTGGAAAAAATAGTGACAATTAACAGAGGAAGTTTTTTAGATTATAAGCAAGATGATGAAAATGGCAGATTAGATACTTTTTTTGCAAAATATTTGAATGCTGATGAATTTAATTATTTATGTATTATTACTAAAATCATTTTGACATTATCTCATGAACAAGCATCTATAGAAAGAGGATATGAAGGAAACTTCATTAATCGCCCAAAGAAGGATTTATGACTATATTAATTATTGTGGTGGTATTTTGCAAGTACCAATTACAAAAGGTTTGATTATCTCAGTGCAAGGTGCTCGCCAAAAATATTTAAATGCATTACAGGAAAAAGAGAATGAAAATGATGGTAATAAAAGGAAATCGGATGAGAAGGCTGAATTTGAAAAATTAAAAAAAAGAAAAATTGTATTGGAAAAGGACATAATTTCATTATCAAAGGCTGCTGATGAATTGGCATTGGAGGCAGAAAAAAAATCTAACTTGACTCTCATTGCACAATCTAACTTGACTCTCAAGCTTTAGAAAATCTTTAAAAGAAAAAAAAGATGAATTAAGTGAAATTGAAAATAAATTAAAATTTAAGCAAAATATGTAATTGTAATATTCTTTTTGGGTCATGAAAAAAATATAATTTCTTCTTAAAAAGTCATGAAAAAGTCATTAATTTTATTTTTGGTGAAGGCGTACGAACCCTGTTTATTGTAAGTTAAACAGTATCAACAACATCAAAAGACGGCATAATTGAACTTTTAAAATTGTTTTTTTTTTTAAATAAAATTTTTATATGAATTGTTTAGTTGGATCTGAATTATTTTATTTCAGTTCACAATAAAATCTGATATCTGGACATACTTAATAAAATTGATAATATTTAATCTTTAAAAAATCGATTAATCGGTCAATAAAAATATCTTCGAGGCATGGCCAGAAATTTTCTACTGTAAGAATTAAAATAATAAATTAAAACATTTATTATTAATATAATTTTCTATATCAATAAAATCGGTACAGCCCACTTCATCGAACCTCACATCATCGAATCTCACTTCATCGAAAAACCACGGCCCACGGGGATGGTTGGAGGAGGGCAATATGACTTATGTTGATGTGGAACTACGTTTTTTGAATTATTTTTCATTATGAAACTACGTTTTTTGAACGAAACTATACAGGGTCCATACTCTTGATCAAAGATAAAATTCCATGTCTTTTCCAAAACTTTTCTAGGCCTGGAGTTTTAGTTTTCCGATTTTCCAGGATTTTCCAGGTTTTCCATGACCCGTACGAACCCTGCTATATTTTATTGATATGGAAAATTATATTAATGATGGAAAATTACGTTTTATTTATCAAAAAAGCTGTAAATCGATAAAACATAATTAAAACTGAAAAAAAACTACACGCAGTAATGCAGACAATTCATTACCTATGTCATGAAATAGCGTGCTAAGCGGTAAAAACGCAAAACAGCATGTTTAGTTGCAGTAAAAAAGCAGCTGTAGTGCGAGTTAATAAATTTTCGTTTTTCCTGTTAATAAAAATTTACTTTTATTATTTAATAAATACATGTAATACCACAAAAACAAATAATTTCATATTGCACAATGTTTTTATTTATTATTTTAATTCTTACAACAGAAAATTTCTGGCCATGCCTCGAAGATAGTCTGAGATACTCCGGTTAACACAATCTTCAAACACCGCTCTGATCCGTGCCTCTCTCTCACGAATGGCTCTCCTCTGAGGTGGAGGCCGAACAGCAAAAAAAAAAAAAAAAACTAGATAGAATATTATTGATATTTTTTAAGATAAAAGTTAATAAATAAAAATGAAAAATAAAATAATAATTAACAAATAACAAGATAATAATAAAAATAAATAAATAAATAAATAAATAAGTGGATGCCCCCTTACCGTGGGTCAGGGGTTTGGGTGCTTCAGGGATTCTGTGAGCTATGCTGGTTGTAGCACGGCTACCTTAGGGTCACCCTTACCAGAAAGGTCATGGTTGAGAAGTGAGACGAAGAGTATCCAAACAAACATATCTCATGATGTTGACAAATAAGAGAATTTATACTGCATCGGGTGTGGCGCAGGTTAAAGTCACCCGCGTTCGGGAGTTAGGCAGAGGCTCTCGTTCGAAAAATAGTCGACAGTCTCCCGGCTGTTATCTCGGAGCAATGCCTCCGAGAAGCCCCACCAGTGCACTCGCTATGCGCTTGGGGAAACGGTCGGGGGCAGCGCATGCCTTTACCCAGAAGGAGAAACTGGTAAAGCGACAACGGGATCGGGTGCTGTCAATCGGCACTTGGAACGTATTCTCCATGACAGGAAAGGAATCAGAGTTAGTGGAGGAAGCCAAACGGTATCGACTGGATATCATAGGTATTACCTCCACGAAACGTCCGGGTTCTGGAACTGTGGACTTAGAAGGAGGGTGGAAGCTTTTCTACTCTGGTGTCGACCCTAACATGACTGCCCAGGCGGGAGTGGGGATACTCACAAGTCCCCGGCTGGCAGGTTATGTTGCAGATTGGACCCCCTTAGGTGGAAGACTGTGTCTCCTGAGGCTTCAGATAGGGAAACGGTCTCTCTCTCTATTCGTTGCATATGCTCCGAATGCAGTCACAGAGTACCCACTTTTTCTAGATGAAGTTGATGATGCTCTTAGCAGGAGAGGGAGTGCAGATTCTGTCATCCTGATGGGCGACTTCAATGCACACGTAGGGGCTGATGACCAAACGTGGAAAGGCGTGATTGGGAGGAATGGTGACCCCGATTTAAATGCGAATGGGAGGTGCTTGTTGGATCTCTGTTGCAACAATGGACTTTCCATCACAAACACCTTCTTCCAGCACAGGGATGTCCATAAGTATACCTGGTACAGGGATGCAATGGACCAGAAGTCACTGATTGATTTTGTAATTGTTTCAGCTGACTTATTCCGATCAGTGTTGGATACTCGTGTGAGAAGAGGGGCAGAACTATCAACTGATCACCACCTTGTTGTCTGCACTTTGCGGTTCTCTGAATCCATGCCAACCAAGCGAAATACTAGGTTCAGACAAACTTGGCGCATCAAATGGGAGGCACTGGAGGATAGAGCTGTGAGGAAGACCTTTGCAGATAGCATATCTTCAAGTTTCAAAGAACTACCCAGTGATCGTGGTACTGTTGAAGAGGAGTGGCAGTTGTTTAAAACTGCTGTGATTACTTCGGCTGCTTTGTGCTGTGGTCGTAAGCGGCTGAGTGTGGCGCAGGGCGGTGAGAAAAGGACTGCATGGTGGAACGGTGAAGTCCAAGAAGCTGTCAAGGCAAAGAAGGAAGCTTATTTGCTATGGCTTGCAAATAAGTCAACTTCGAGTCGAGTGCGGTACACTGAGGCGCGAAAAGCAGCAGCAAAGACAGTATCAACAGCTAAAGCCAAGGCCTGGGAGAAGTTCGGGGAGAAATTGGAGGCAGACTATGGTTCGGCAAACAAGGTGTTCTGGCAGACCGTGCGCCGCCTCCGTGGAAAGAAGTCTCTTTCATCACAAACTATTAAGAGTTCAGATGGGAGGCTTCTGAAAACGGAGGAGAGCGTATTGCATAGGTGGAAGGAATACTTTGCATCTCTTCTTAATCCGGTGACAACAACAACTGAGGCATACGAGGTGCACCTTGGAGCGGAGAATAGTCACGGTAGTATCACTGAAACAGAAGTCAGATGGGCAATTAAGTCCCTGAAGACTGGCAAAGCTGCAGGTGATGATGAAATCCGGTCCGAGATGTTAAAGGCCTTAAATCAGGATGGTATCCTGTGGCTGACTCGAGTGTGTCAGGTTGCTTGGATATCTGGACAGGCCCCTAAGCAATGGCAGACAGGAATTGTGATCCCTATCTTCAAAAAGGGAGATCAGAGAGATTTGCAACAACTATCGAGGCATCTCTTTGCTCAGCATTCCTGGGAAAGTGTACGCTAAGTGTCTGGAGAAGAGAAGTCGGGAAATAGTCGACTCCAAACTGTCGGGGGAGCAGTGTGGTTTCCGACCTGGCCGAAGCACGACGGATCACATCTTTGCTCTAAGGCAAATCTTTGAGAAATCCTGGGAGTATGCAAAAGAGGTCTACGCTTGCTTTGTGGACCTCGAAAAAGCATATGACAGGGTTCCTCGGGAGAAGCTCTGGCAAGTGTTGCAAGAGTATGGAGTGGATGGGCAATTACTGGTTGCTATCATGTCTCTGTACAAAAGCTCTGAGATGTGTGTCCGGATAAATGGCATTAAGTCAAGACCGTTCACCGTGGGTGTTGGACTCCGCCAAGGGTGCGTACTGTCGCCCATCTTGTTCATTATCTTTATGGACTGGATAGACAGGGGCAGCCGAGGCGATGAGCGTGTTTGTGTGGGCGACTGCCTGGTGGAGAGGTTGCTCTTTGCGGACGACCTTGTCCTGCTTGGGTCTTCTCGCACGAACCTTCAGCATGCACTAGACCGGTTTGCAGCCAAATGTGAAGAAGCTGGGATGAAGATCAGTGTGGCTAAAACCGAAGTTCTGGTTCTTTCAAGACAGCCTGCTCAGTGCGCTCTCCATGTTAGGGGAGCCTCATTGAGACAGGTGGAGAAGTTCAAGTATCTCGGGATTGCATTCACGAGTGATGGACGGCAGGAGAAAGAATTGGATGCTCGGATCGGTGCAGCAAGCTGTGTCAGACGTGAACTGTGGCGATCCGTGGTAACGAAACGAGAGCTGGGTAACAAAGCCAAGCTCTCCGTCTTCAAATGTATCTTTGTCCCCATTCTCACCTATGGTCATGAGGCTTGGGTAATGACCGAAAGAGTGCGATCGCGGGTACAAGCGGCCGAAATGAGATTCCTGAGAGGTGTGGCAGGTGTTACCCTACTAGATAGAGTGTACAGCAGCACAATAAGGGAATCTTTAGGTGTTGAGCCGCTACTTCTCCGCATTGAGAGATCTCAGTTGCGCTGGTATGGCCACGTGATACGGATGCCGCAAACTAGTCTTCCTAGGCAGTTGTTATTTTCCAAGCCGGTGGGTAAGAGACCAAGGGGTCGGCCTAGAACCAGGTGGCTAGACTACATGGAGAATCTGGGTTCGAGTCGCTTGGATATTACCAGGGAGGACATGCGCCTGATGGCGGAAGATCGCGATCGCTGGAGATCCTCCATAGGGCTGCTGCCCCCGCGACCCTAACGGATAAGCGGGTTTGAAAAGTAAGTAAGTAAGTAAGTAAATAAATAAATAAATAAATAAGTAAAATCAAAATAAGACTATAAAATCAAATAAAAAGCTGACATTTCGGATAGAGCCTATCCTTTATCAAAGCAAAAAAGGATAATTCTCTAAAAGCAAATAGAATATTAGAGAATTATCCTGAAGTTATGAATATTGTATTCCAGGGTTTTTGTGTCTCGTCCTTTCTTATAAATATCCGTTCATTGATATTTTTTCAAATTTTTCGTTCCTATTTCGCATTTTTTTGCTGATTTTGTAAAATTCCCTGACTTTTCCCGGTCGCTAGTCTTCCTGTTATTGTGAACTGAAATTAAAGAATTCAGATCCAACTAAAAAATTCAAATAAAAATTTTATTTAAAAAGAAAACAATTTTTAAAGTTCAATTATTCTGTATTTTGATGTTGTTGATATTGTTTAACTTACATATACGTGCAGTTTTAACAGTATATGTAATTTCAAAAAAATTTGTTCAGTTGTTTTTAAAATAGATGTTTCCCTTTATTCAGTCAATTAATTAACAAAAAAAAAAACAAACAAGAATCGATGTTAAAAAAGTACTGAATTTTTAATATCAACCACTTGTAAACAACTACCAATCGATATATAACAACTACTCTGTGGAGGTTTGGTAGAGTGGTAGAAAAAAAATTCCCCTATTCCATGGACTATATTTTTAAAACTATTCGATGAAAATGTGGTTCGACGAAGTTAGGTTTGCCGATTCGACAAAGTGTACGGTAACCCAATAAAATATAGCAGGGTTCGTACTGGTCATGGAAAACCTGGAAAGTCCTGGAAAATCGAAAAAAAATTCTCAGGCCTGGAAAGTTTTGGAAAATCAATGGCTTCTGACTTAAGTTTTGGAAAAGTTTTGGAAAAAATGTTTTTTGAACAGAGGTTCACCAAACTTAATTGTCAGAGGTCGTATATGGTCTTCTCTCTCTATATATAAAGAAGGATGTTTGTGGGTGGGTTTGTTTTTTATACAAATCTACAGTTTTATTCCGATCCTGATTAAATTTTGCATATTTGACCTTCAGAGCATGACGAAGGTCACTGTCTACCTCATATTTCGGAAAAATAATAATTATAGATAAAAAATCGATATTCATGGTTATGGCAGGGCATATTAATGAGAAATATCTCATGACCAACAATGCAAGACAAAGTTTGTGCAACAATACGTATCAACACGCAATTCAAAAATGAGGTCCATCCATTGTGAGCCTTTAAAAAATTTTTTTCAAATTTTTATGAAGAATTTTTACTGTATTAATTGTAAGCATTTTCATGTGTTTATTTTTAAGATATTTCAAAATTTATTCCAAAAATAAAGTCCGAGCCACGGCGGGGTTATTACCTAGCTTATTTGGTAGCACAGCAGATCCAAACATTTCCTAAAAATATATTTTGACTATATTCTGTGGGAAAATGTATATTTTGGAAACTGAAATGCGATGACTGAACGTTCGTTTCCAAGAATTTTTGATAATGAGCATAAAGTGATGATGCAGTGACAGAACATTAATAAGGCAGCGTTCATTGATTAGGCATAGGAGTCACGCGTGTCTCCCTTGAGCTTCCTATCAAACGTCCAGACGACTGGCAAAAATCTGTGTGTCTGGAAAGGAAAGAGAAAGAACGAATATTGGTCAGAGAAACTCTGCAATTAAAACAGAAAAAGCTGTACAGGCGTTTGAAACATCTGAACAATGGCAGTTTCGAATAGAGCAACAGGGTATAAGAGCTTCTACGTCAAGGGCAAAAAAAACTTTAGTCTAAAGTTTCTGGTGATGCTCCGCAGTAGTGAGGCAAGTCAAGAAGAGTTCACATGCTCCGGTATATAACCTGGACTTCCTGTTTTTCATATTTTTCGTCGAATGGATAGTCCCTTTGCTCTGTGTTGTATTGACTACATTATTATTTAACCAATTGGGAGTTATAATTTAATTTTTTGAGATCTATCTCTTTACCTACAAGTGTAATTAACCCGGGCAACGCCGGGTACCTCTGCTAGTAAAATATAGTTTCGTTCAAAATACGTGTTTCATAATGAAAAATCAATTGATATCATCAATATAACAAGTCATATTACCATGGTTTTTTCGATGATGTGAGGTTCGATAATGTGTGCCTTCGATGATGTGAAGTTCAATCAAGCGGGGGTACCGATTTAATGTATTGTTTAAAAAACCCATTACTTTTAATCGATCAAAAAAAAATTACTAATCAAAAGCAATTATATTCAAGATCACAAATATAAAGTTTTAAAGCAATATATCATTTATTGAAATTTAAAAAAAATATTTTCTCTCTTCCTGTAAGAAGAATCATTTTCTCAAGAAAAAAGCTGGCTGGGAGTAATTTCTGTTTAATAAATGTATAAATGTATTTCTGCATCACTGCTAAAGCTCCTCCTTGGAATGTTTACAAGATTTTATTATATGGTAAATTTTGGCATGTGCGGCGTATCAGCCGCCACGGCGTTACTCCCGAAAATTACGGTAGTCTTTTTCTTCACTTGAACCATGTTTAGGGTAGTGATGTCTGATATAAACTTTGTAAATTTCCTTTTTCTCAAAAGGTCACCAATAGTCTTAGTACTATAGCCATTCTTTAAAGCAATTCTTTTAATCTGGAAAATCTCTCTATTAAAAACAGTTTTACTTAAGGGTAAATTAATGGCTCTGTCAATCATTGAAATAAACCTGGAGTCTTTTTGGTTCCATGGATGACTGGAATTGATCGGGATATAATTCAGTTGGTTTGTAGGTTTGCGAAAACGTCGAATGACAAGGAGTTATTATTTCACATGGGGGAGGCCATGGCCTGGTGAAGTTAAGCAACATCAGGCATGGCTAGTCACTGGATGGGCGACTCTTCAGTGAGTCACGACCCTCACCCCCCCCCCCCTGGCTGTTGTAACCATCATACAGCAGTCGTTAATCCGGGTCCATCTAGAGACCCAACTCATCGGCCTCAGGCCATACAGGCTCTGGATGGACCTTCGATAGATAGAGGCGGCAAAGCCTCTTGTTCCATGGGACCAGAATTAGGTCACATGACTTCGGGTACCTGACACCCCTACATCCTAATCCGCTAATCCCTAGGTGTGTAATAAGAATCCTCAAGTGATAAAAAGGTTGTTCCTTCAAGCCTTCAAGCATAAAACTAGAAGGGGTAGTGTTTATTTCGTATGGCTTAACAGATCTTCGAGCATAAAAATAGAGGCAGAGACGAAATGGTAAACACTTGTTAAGGTTTTGGTTGCGTGCAAAGATATGAGAAAGGGAGCAACACATCATTCCATAGGTAAATTTTATTAAATAAAGTTAAAATTATGAGTTATATTATTCGCTATTTGTTTGAAAAAAAATCGTTAATTCTATGCAGAACGCAGAATTAGACCTTAACTTCTCAGATGGTATCGGCCAGTCTGGCTGCGTTTGTCTTTGAATTTATTATTTACTGATTAGAAATATTATCTCCAGTTAATTTACTTTTAGGGCGTATTTATAAAATTATCGTGACAGGAAAAAATCATCAACGTCGAATGCCGTACGAGAGGATACTCTCGCGATGTTTCCATGAATATCTTATAGGCGAGTTGTAAATAAAGCTTAATTTATTTACTACACAATAATCTATCTATTTATATATATATAAAGAAGGATGTTTGTGGGTAGGTTTGTTTTTTATACAAATCTACAGTTTTATTCCGATCTTGATGAAATTTTGCATACTTGACCTTCAAAGCATGAGGAAGTCACTGTCTACCTCAGATTTTGGAAAAATAATAAGTATCGATAAAAAATCGATATTCATGGTTATGGCAAGGCATATTAATGAGAAATATCTCATGACCAACAATGCAAGGCAAAGTTTTTACAACAATAGGTATCAACAATGGTATCAGCACGCAATTCACAAACACACTGCATGGATCAACAATATATATGTCATGACCAACAATGCAAGCAAAGTTGGTGCAACAATAGGTACCAACAATGTGTCAACACGCAATTCACCAATAACAATGAGCACAAAATGATGATGCAATGATAAATCAGTCCTTTCCAAGAATTATAACAATGAACATAAAATGATGATGCAATATGGAAAGGACAGAACCCTGAGGGACACCGGCCTTTACAACACTGGGTGTGGAAAGATTTTCTCCAACTTTGGCTTGATAGGATCTGCTGTCAAGAAAGGATTTCATCATCAAAATCAAATCCGCAGGGAACCCGTCTTTGTTCATTTTGTAGACAAGGCCCTCATGCCACACATGGTCAAAAGCTTTACTGACATCGAGAAATGCAACCCCCGAGTACCTGGAGAGGATCGGGGGGGGGGTGCTCAGGTCTTCAACGAGCCTCCGTATCTGCATCGGACAAGAGTGGGCAGCACGAAAGCCAAACTGCTCTTCCCAAAAAAGGTCATTTGCTAGACAGTGGTCTTGGAATCTGACGAGGATCGTTTTCTCCAACACTTTGGACATCGAGGGTAGTAGGCTAATAGGTCGGTAGGTCGTGGGAATTGCAGGATTTTGCTCGTGCTTGGGGATACTCAACACAATAGATTTCTTCCAAGCCACAGGGAAGTAAGAAAATTTCCAGCAGTCGCTAATGATATTGGTGAGAAAGTCAATAAATTTCTTTGGGAGATTCATAAGGGCGTTATTACTCACCTTGTCTCTTCCTGGAGCCTTCTTCTTTTTCAGTTTACTTATGATGGTGGTAATCTCTCCAGCCTCTAAATATTGTTCTTCGTTAAATGCTGCAGGACTTCATCAAAGTTGACAATACCTTCTTCCACACGCTGAGACATGATTTGGCTCTCGGGCTTATCGTTGGTAGGAGTAACAAACTGCATTTCCATGTAAGCAAGCACAGGATTTTTATGCTCCTCATTATTGAATGTGAGGACAAGAAGGACTGATATTTATAAGGAAACTGAAGCGGTGACGGAAAAAATTAAACTCGAGAGAAGAAGTAAATTTCAGTGATTGGCTAATGTGGGCCAATACTGAATCAGCTGAGATTAGCTGATTGGTTCTTTGTCTAAGTTAAGCAAATTGTCGCTTTTGGCTGATGAGATCTCCTTACTTTCAAACGCATCAAGGAGCCATTTTTGATTTATTGCTTTAACGAGTTTAAGGTTTTGAATGGAGATGTCGTGTCCTGTATCCAAGGAATGCTTCGCCACGGCTGAATGGTAGCTTCTTCCGTACTTCCGGTGGGCCATATGTTCTTTGAATCAGGTTGTTATGTTGCGGGCCATTTGTCCAAAATAAACCTTGGGGCATTGGGGGCAGTTGATCTTGTAAATTCCTGCCTCCTGTAGTGGTGGAATTTTATCTTTCGGATTACCTAGTAATAGTCTAGCCTGGTTGGGATTGCTGTAGTATAGGGAAAGATGGTGATTACTAAATATTGAGTGTAGACCTTTGATTAATTGCTTGTTGAAGGGTAATGAAATAGTATTAGACTTCCTTTTAGTGTGCACAAGTGTAGTATTGTCCTGAATGAATTTTTTGAACATCCTCTTCTTAAGTAATTTCGTTATAGTGCCTTGACTGTATCCATTTTTGGTGGCGATCCTCCTTATTAAGGTGATTTCTTTATCTCGGACTGTGTTATCTAAGGGAAGATGTAAGGCTCTATCAACCATTGAAATGAAGGCGGAAAGTTTTTGATTCAACGGGTGGCTGGAATCAGAGGGGATAAAATTGAAACGATTAGAGGGTTTATGATATACTTCAAAAGTGAGGAATCGGACTTCCTCGAAATCTGGACGTTCAGAAAGGGCAGTTTGCCGTCCACCTCTAACTCATACGTAAATTGAACGCTGGGGAAAAAGGAGTTCAGATGGTTGGTGAATTGTTGGATATCGCTAACGTCAGAATTGAAAATGGGCGAAAATATCGTCTACGTAGCGGAACCAAAATAGTGGCCCGAATACCTAAGAATATCTTCAAAAGACTTAAGAAATATGTCAGCTAAAATAGGGCTGAGGCAGGACCCCATTGGGGTGCCACTCTTCATATTGTAGACCTTACCTTTATATAAGAAGATATTGTTATTAACGGATAATCTGGTTAACCTTAGAATTTCATTAATTTGGTCTTAGCTATATTATTTTTGATCAAAATTTTTTTCAAGAAAGTGAGAGTCTCGAGAATAGGGATACTCAGAAATAGCGAAACAATATCAAAAGAAATCAGAATGTCATTAGGGTTAATAACTACATCTTTAAGTTTCTTAGTCAAATAATACTATTTTTGATGGAGCTGTCAAAATCGGAAATTTTAAGTGTTTTAAGAAACTTGGCCAGAAGTTTCGAAATTGGGTAAAGAGGGGAGTTTATATTAGACACAATGGGTCTCATTTTTTGTCCCGGTTTATGCACCTTGGGCAGAGCGTACAACCTAGGTAAAGTGGGATTGCTTAAACGTAAAGATTTAGCCACATTTGGAGGAATAGTACTGGGGCAATTCTTGACAACGTCCTTAACTTTCCTAATTAGTTTAGGAAGAGGGCTTTTCTTGATCTCTTCGAAGGGGCCTTCTTCTATGATTTGATCCACTCTTTTGAAATATTCATTTTTCTCTAAAATTACAGTACTATTGCCTTTATCATTCTTCAAATAGAAACAACCCTTAGATTTAAGGGACTTGACCACCTTCAAGTAACGACGGTCATTATTGGACGAATTGTAGTTCTTGATATTATTAGCAAGGGTTTTGCAACATTGATCTCGGATAGATTTCTTACTTGGTTCGGGTAAATACTTTATCCCCCCTTCAATGTTGCCTATCAAGTTATATAGGTCCTTTTTCTTTTTATTGACGGCGAATTTTAACCCTTTACCTAGAAATTCAAGCTCTACCTTGCTAAAGGGAATGTTGGACTGGTTAATAATATTATCACGCTGGATAGTTCTATTTGAAATGGGTGCAGGTTGACAACGACGAATAGCATTAAGCTTATTAGACAGTTTCTGGTTCTTAATCTCTAATTTCCGACTGTTAACTAAAAACATATTTCTTAAAAATAGGTCCCATTCTTTTTTAGTAAGAACATTGCTAAGTCGGAGATGTAAGGAGTATGCTTGAGTTTGAAACACGGTAAGTTTGTAGTTTAGGTGACCTATTTCCATATTTAATCTCTTAGTTTTAACCAAGGGGAGGATGGACAATAAAAGGGGGTCCCTGTTATTTTTACAGGAGATACAGTCAAGGAATTTCGGAAAAATCTTTTCCGCTTTGCAGCTGTTTAAAAAACAAATATCAGCCCTAATTGCTTTAATTCTGTAGCTTAATCTTAAGTAACGATTTAAGTCACTATTATGACAAGCCTGAGTAGCCATAGATGATAAAAATATAAATTTCAGGGAAAAACAAAAAGAATAACCCACTAATTGCAAGAACCTGAAATAAATATTGCGGGAAATGAATGTGGATATGTTAAGTATAGTACAAGAAATAATTGACTTTTTAACCACAACAACAAGTAAATAATAAAAAGAAAAATACGACCTAATCCTATAAGCGCTTTTCGAGGGCGAAGCTCTCATCATTCAGCAGGTAGAAGAAGGAAGTAACACACCAGATGATACTGAATGTGAGGACAATCGACAATCGAACAGTGAAGTGTACATTTGTTAGGATGGGACGAAAGCAGCGCTTTCACAAAGCTCATCGAACCAGAATAAATTCCAGATGAATTACACGGAGGTAGTCAAGAAGCCTGGTCAACCCAAGCGGTCTTCCACATTATATAAAAAAGAAAATAAGATTGACGATTGCCAGAAACAAAATACAAACGAAATAAAAAAAAAATACAGCGAGAGGGAGGATTATCACATCTTCCAGTAGTCCGGGAAAGAAACGTTGCTAATATCTTCAAAATTGACGTCAAGAACGTGCCTCGGTTTACGATACTTTGTATGCCAGTTCATATTCATTGAGTTCTCCAATATCCCTTTCACAAGCTTATTGTCGTGAGTCTTCATCTTCTGTATCATAATCAAAGGGAGGTCCTGTTTAAACTTTCCGTTATGGGCCATGTTTAAATCCAAGTGGATGGATTGGTTTTTCACCGTTCTTCTGCCAAGCTGGGCACTGGACCTCAGGGTAACATTCTGAAACTACTGTAGTTCACTCCATCTGAATTTACAGATAGTCGCCCACGCAGGCATGCCATAGAGGAGTATGGTCCAGATAATCGACTTGTACAGAAGTAGCTTGTTGTCTATGCTGAGGGCGCTGTTGCAACCCATGAGAGCTATGATACTGTGCTTAGCCCTCTTCGCTTTGTTCAGAGCATAGGACATATGCCGGTTCCATGAGAGACTTGAGTCCGTGATAACTCCTGGATACTTGTAGTTGTCCACCCAGTCCAGTTTCTTATTGAACAGAACAAGAGAATCTGGGGACGCTTAAGCTTCCTATTGAGGTACAAAGCCTTGCACTTTCTGACATTAAGGTTCAACTTCCCGCAGTTAAACCAGTTTTCGAACTGCTTCAAGGCGCACTGCAGCCGAGTGATAACGTGAGCCGGATGGTGTGCCCATGTCATAATGGCAATATCATTATCGGGTTTCGGGAAATCATGTACGAAGTAATTAAATAGCACAGGCCCGAGGACAAAACCCTGAGGGACACCAGCCTTTACAGCACGGGGTGTGAAAAGATTTTCTCCAACTTTGACCTGATAGGATGTTCCATCAAGAAAAGATTTCACAATCAAAATCATATCGGCAGGGAACCAGCCTCTGATCATTTTGTAGACAAGGCCCTCATGCCACACATGGTCAAAAGCTTTACTGACATCAAGATATACCATCCCACAGTGCCTGAATAGGTTCAGGGAGGGCTCAGGTCTTAAATGAGCCTCCATATCTGCATTGGACAAGAGTGGGCAGCACGAAAGCCAAACTGCTCTTCCCGAAAAAGGTCATTTGCTAGACAGTGGTCTTGGAATCCGATGAGGATCGTTTTCTCCAACACTTTGTACATCGAGGGTAGCAGGCTAATAGGTCGGTAGCTCGCGGGAATTGCAGGATTTTGCCCCTGCTTGGGGATACTCAACACAATAGATTGCTTCCAAGCCACAGGGAAGTAAGAAAATTTCCAGCAGTCGCTAATGATATTGGTAGAAAGTCAATAAAGTTCTTTGGGAGATTCATAAGGGCGTTATTACTCACCTTGTCTCTTCCTGGAGCCTTCTTCTTTTTCAGTTTACTTATGATGTTGGCGATCTCACCAGCCTCGAGGTTGTTCTTCATTAAATGCTGCGGGACTTCATCAAAGTTGACAATACCTTCTTCCACATGCTGAGACATGATTTGGGTCTCGGGCTTATTGTTGGTAGGAGTAACAAACTGCATTTCCAGTGAATCTGCAATGACTTGGGCCTTGTCCTGATCAGCTTGCATATAGTCACCTTGTGGTGTACGGAGTGGAGGAAGCGTATCATTCTTCCCCTTCTCCTAATGGAATTGTCGCGAGCTGACAAGCTTTTGATTTTTCATTCCATCTAGCGTCGCGAAGCTCTCATATATCCTCTTGGACTCTTCGCACTAGGCTGTTGTACTTGGTTTAGAGCCAAGGTTCTCGATAGGTAGCGTTGCCATAGTCTACGGGTCCTGTTTTTTTCAGCAATTAAGCATTGGATTCCAGGAATGAGTTGGATTCTATGAGGTTTATTCTCTGATGGTTACTTACTAGCTTCTATGGCGCTGTTAATACATCTGGTGATGTCTTCAACACGTTTATTGATGTCCTCTGTACAGTAAGCAACGTTGGGATGGCAGCCATAGTCCTTAAGAATATCTTTGTAAAGCTTCCAGTCTTGATGATGTATCAGTTCCTCTCAGAAATTTATGTCGACATTGTCGAAGTTCAACGCCACAGGCTTGTGGCCAGAAGAAAGGTCATCAATCGTGAAGATATTGTACGGTTTGAAGAAACCCTTCAAGAGCGAGATGTCCAAAACGTCACTACTAGTGGAGTGGTCGCAGTAGTAGGTGTCCTCCACAGGTCCAGCAGCGATGATATCATCTCTACCTTGTATGTACCTATAGAGAATCATGCCGTTGTAATTCTGCGTTCTGGAGTTCCAGCTTGGGTGTTTGGCATTTAGGTCACCAGCTAGGACGACTGGAGTGTCACCACTGAAGAGTTCATCCAGCTCGCTGATGTCAAGTTAATGTTTAGGTAAATTGTAGAGCGCCACGAACTTCACTTCACCACAGGAGACGTCATTGATAATGTTCGAGGCCGATTCCATACCTGCATAAGACTTGGAGACTAATTCCTGATGTTGAATTCCCTTCTTAATGATGATCGCAGCGCCCCCAGAAGCACATCTTGCAGCATTTGAAACCATTCGATCTTTACGGTACACACAATAGCAGGTAGATTGAAGTTTTGTCTTGGTTTGAGGTGAGTTCACAGAGGAAAGCAACGTCGATTTCTTGCTTTATCAGAAAATTGTGAAACTCGAAACGCTTTCGGGGAATGCCCCTAGTGTTCCATATCATGCACCGAAGTTCACCTTTGTTGATTACAGTATAACGTTGTGCAGCCATACTAAAATTAGTTGGTCGTAAGAAGCCCACTCAACTGTGGGTAACTTTTGCCTAGATTAGAAAACGGATGAAAGATAACGTCCTAATTCCTTATACATACCTGGTAGGTCGTTGATGTTGAGGCCTTTATCTTCCGGCGTAGACACAGTGGCAGCATAGGATTTGCCTGCTGTCAGTTTAGAACTAGGCATCCTTTGAACTTGAGGGTATTTTGTACATTTCGTGTAACTTGAAGTGTGCTGTCCACCACATCTGATGCACTTTGGGGGGTCTTGTCCTTTGATCTTGGGGCAATCTCTTGACTGGTGCCCCTCAGCATATTTATTACGAGGGTCTTCCGTGCAGCACATGGATACGTGTCCGAAGCACAGGCAGCTGTAGCACTGTAGTGGCTTCTTGTTCTCTCGAAAGGCCTCCACTGTTACTGCAAGCGTCCCAATACGTGTTATGTTTTTCAAAGACTGGGTGTGTTCGCTGTTCGGGAGCAGAACTAAAACCATCGGCATATCAGTGGATCATTTGGCTTTCCTCAGTTGGATTACCTTTTCCGGGAAGTAGTTGGCTCTTTTTAGGTCTTCTTGGAAGTCAACGAGATCATAGGTTAAATCGACATTTCGAATGACGAACTTCAGAACCTTCTCGGCCTTCAGTTGATGATGCTGAATTTTTAGAATATTGTCAGACTTAATTCAGAGACTAACCTGTTGTTAATTTCTTCGTCTTCATATTTAACTTTGATGGTTTCAGCTCTGCCCATATGAACAGTGATCTTTTCCACTGGAACATGCTTCTCGAGCTTGGTTAAAATCGTCTTAAACGGGACGCCATGAGTCCCAACAATAATCGGCGGGCATACCTGTTCGTGATCCTATGGTTTTCATTCACCGAGCGACTCAGTCCATTCTTCGGATTCCTCATTCTAGACGCTCTGACGACTTCTTTGTTTACTCTGTAGACGGTCTTTAGGTTATCGATCCTCATGCCTTTCCTGAATTTTTTATTAGTAACACCAATCCAGGGACTGTCATCCACTTCTTCATCGGTTCCATCAGAGTGACTTCTCTTACAGCCACCGTTGTCACTCTTTTCTATTATATTCATAGACTCCACACTATCAGAACAGGAAATAGTTTTTAAAACATTACTTACCTTGCTGTTATCATCTGGTTTGTCTTCCATGGAGTTTCCTGCCTTCGGGGTCCCAGAGCTTTTCCCAAATGCTTCCTTGAGTTCGTTTATCTTTTCAATAACATCTCTACCAAAGTTCTTAATTTCCTTGTTGATTCCTTCGAACTTCTCCTCAAAACTTTTGTGTAGGGTTTCGACTTTATCTTCCAGTACCCTATACTTAGCGCTTATTTCATCCTGAAGAGCTTCTAACATTTCGTTGAACACTAGGTCAAAAGCAGCAAACCTAGCATTCAAGCAGGCATCCCGGTAGGCCTTTTTGCAGGACACAGTTTTACCATCTGCTACTAGCAAAGGCACTTTAGCCGACTCCAACGTAGTTAATTTGGACGGAGCCATCATATTCCTAAAATATAAATTTTATAGAACCGGGGGGGGGGGGG
>JAHWFO010068981.1:546278-561752 GCA_023313115.1 Rhysida immarginata | reverse complement strand
GGGGGGGGGGGGAGTAACGTCGCAGCTAGGTGTGTGCTAAAGAAGCCGTCCTAAGAAGGATGCACCTAACTTTAAGGAAAAGAGAGTAGAGGTGATATCTTGAAGAGCTAGTCCATTCGGATCCTGTGTCCTGCCTGATCCCCTTCCTTTTGATCCCCTTCCTTTCCTGAATGTGAGGACAATCGATAATCGAACAGTGTAGTGAAAAGACACGAGCGGTCCGGGAGCAGAGCTTCCATAGCACACTCGACCATAACGTAACCAAGGGAATTTCACTGAGTTAGAGGAGAATCCTGATGTCCCTCGAGAGTCATCCTGATAATAGAATCCTAACTGGTAGGACCAGGAATAAGATTGTTGATTGACGTAGAGATAGCCCTGAGCATCTGCGGCTAAGATATCCAGAAGTCGGGGAAGACAACCTTATTGATATCACCGAAATTAACTTCCAGTACATGAAGGGGTCTTCGTATCCTTATGGGACCCCTAAGGACTAGAGGGTGGTCCAGTATACTGGCTACCAAGGGATTGTCGTGGGTCTCAATTTTAAGAAGCAATTTCTTTAGGAGCATTTGGACGTAGCTACTAATGTGGTCCATATTGAGGTCTTCATAAATGGAAGAGTTGTTGGCAACTCTCCTATCGAGCTGAACAATGGTCCTGAGGGTTACATTTTGGAAGCTCTGTATTTCCCTCCACCTTGATTTGCAGATAGGTGCCCAGGCAGGCATTCCATGGAGCAAGTGGTGCGGATTACCACCTTGTACAGCAAGAGTTTATTGTCCAATCCAAGGGTACTGTTTCTCTCCAAGAGTGCAATCAGGCTGAACTTTGCCTTTTTAACCTTTTTGAGGGCATATTGGACATGGTCATTCCAGTTTAACTCTACAGTCAATTTTTACACCAAGGTACTTGTAGTTCTTCACCCAGTCCAGTTTTTTGTCATATAAGGCCAGGGTCCCTGGAGGATACTTGCGTTTATGTGTAATGTACATAGCTTTACATTTGTCAATGTTGAGCTTTAACCTCCATTTGTCAAACCATTTTTCGCACTGTATCAAAGCCTTTTGTAAGCGACTAATGACTTGTGCGGGATTCCTTGCGCTTGTTGTGATGGCCCCATCATCAGCGAATAGGTACAGTTTGCATTTTGCGAATTCCGGTAGGTCACGAATGAAGAAATTGAACAGCGCTTGCCCAGGACTGAATCCTGGGGAACACCCGCATTGACATCACAGGGATTAGACAAGGTGTTTCCAACCCTGACACGGTAGGATCTATGCGACAAAAAGGAACGAACGAAGGCAATCAGTTCATCAGGGAAGCCACAATTTATCATTTTAAAGATGAGGTTGTCGTGCCAAACCTGGTCAAAGGCTTTATGGACATCGAGAAAAACAATTCCACTGTACATCGAGTAATTGAGAGAACTGTTCAAGTCTTCAACCAGTCTCCATACCTGGAGCTGGCAGGAGTGATTCGAACGAAAGCCAATATGCTCCTTGCGAATTAGATTATTTGATTCACAAAAATCATTGAACCTCTTCAGAATTGTGCGTTCGAAGACCTTAGAAAGTGTAGGCAATAAGCTAATGGCTCTGTAGCTGACAGGAAGAGCGGGATTGAGGCCAGGCTTTGGTATAGAGAGGATGACTGAGTTTTTCCAGGAATCTGGGAAGTAGCCGTGGTTCCAGCAGTCGTTTAAAATCTTTGTGATAGCACAGATTACCTTTGGAGGCAAATTCTTAAGAGCACTGTTAGTGATGGCGTCTAGTCCAGGAGCCTTGTTACTCTTAACTTGCTTAATGATGTTCGATACCTCAGCGTTGTCAATGACATGGGGAGACTTTTTTACACGATGGATGAGATCAAACTTAATGCAGCTTTCTTTAACTTGACGTGTGTTTTCGATACCAGCCAGTCTATCTTCAAGGGAGGTGGTGAATTGATTCTTAAGTGAGTTTGCGATGAGTTGGGTCTTTTTCTGGGGACTGCTAACAAAGTTCCCATCATCCATAAGCAGAGGAGCTAAATCGGTGTTCTTCTTATTCTTGAGGGCCCTGACTGTGCACCAGAGGGAGTTGTCCTGGACTGACAGACTCTTGATTTTGCTGCACCATCTTTGGATTCGTAGTTCCTTGATCTGTTCGCTGACCTTGCGTGTTAACCTGTTGTACTTAGTCTTGAACTGCAGACACCTAGTACGTTGCCACAATCTTCTGAACGAGTTCTTATCACCTATGAGTTGCCTGATGGTTGGGGGGAGATCGAGATGGTCGGGTCTCTTCCGGTCAATATCAGTAGCACTAGCACCACTGGCTGATTTAATCGATTGAGTGATTTCACTGATATTACTATCAATGTCAACATTGTTGGCAGGATCAGTATATGGGATGTTATACTCTTTAAGCAAATCTCTAAAAAGCTTCCAATTCTGCTTCCGTCTGAGGGTGACCCTCAGGTCAAGGTTTCAGTCCTCAAAGTTGAGAGCGACTGGGCGATGATCGGAGGATAAGTCGTTCACAGTAAAGATATTATATGGTTTGAAAAACCCTTTGAGGACAGCAATGTCAAGTACATCACTAACGGGCGAGTGATCGCAATAGTAGGTGTCGTCAAGAGGACCGATGACTAAGGTATCAGTTTTGTTTAACAAGTAGCCATGGAGAATGGAACCGTTATGATTCATACGTTTAGCATTCCAATGTGGGTGCTTGGCATTCAAGTCACCCGCCATAATGACTGGAATGGGGCCGTTAGTAAATCATCAAGCTCGCAGGGATTGAGCTTGTGCCTGGGCAAGTTGTACAAGGAGATAAATTTAACTTACCCTACGTCTACGTCATTTATAATGACTTACACGGCTTCCATTCCCACGATGTTGGTTGTGGTAGTCTCACGATGGTCGATGCCTTGTTTTACTATGAGTGCTGCCCCACCAGACACAGGGCTGGTTGCATTTATAATGGGTCTATCCTTGCGGTAGACAGAATAACCAGGCAGGTCAAAGGTCCGACTCGGCTTGAGATGAGTCTCACACACAAACACAATATCAATATTCCAACAAGAAAGGAAGTTGTAAAACTCTATGCGATTGCGAGAGAGCCCCCTCGCATTCCAAATAGTGCATCGAAGCTTTCCTTGCTTAATTACTCTATAGGGGTGTCTATCCATGATTAATTTCTGTTTCGGCTCTGACAAACTGAGGCAAATCTTTGCTCTTTTCCTTGAGAAGATTCATTAAGTTCCCCACATATCTGTATACTCTGGTCAGTTCATTGGGGTCTGTAATTCCATTGTTAGCAGAACTGGAGGCGACAGAAGCAAATGTTCTACCATCCACTGTTTTGGTGCTTTTGAATTTCCTAGCCTGGGGGTACTTTGGGCATTTCGTATAGCTAGATGTGTGTTGACCTTCACAGCGAATACATTTAGCCAGTCTTTACCTTTTATATTGGTACAGTCCCTTGACTGATGATCGCCTGCGCACTTGTTATAACGTGGTGACTCGGTGCAACCCTGAGACACGTGCCCAAAGCGTAAACAATTGTAATATTGCAATGGCCTTTTGTTACCCCTAAATAATTCAACTGCTACAGCAAATGGACCGATACATTTCAGATTTAGGAAGGACTTATTATGTTCAGTGTTTTGGAGGAGGACTAGAACCATTGGCATCTCGACAGCACCGTTTGCTTTTTTAAGCCTAATTGCTTTGTCCGGGAAGTAGTTGGCACTTCTGAGGTCTTCACAGAATTCTTCGAGGTCGTATGTTTTGTCAACGTTACGAACAACGTATTTCAGTAGCTTTTCAGATTTTAGTTGGTGGTGTTGGATTTTAAGAACATCATTGTTTTTGATTCCAGACACTAGAGTTTTGTGCGTCTCTTCGTCATGACATTTGACCTTAATGGTGTCTGAACGACCCGTATGGGCAGTAATTTTATCCAGAGCCACGTGATTTTTAATCTCGTCTAGAATTTCCTTGATTGGTTTTCCATGATGACGAATAATAATCGGAGGAATGTAAATAGCTCCCTTTCCATGTGTGGCATTGCTTTGGACTTAGCTTTGTTATCACGTAAGGCCACAGAGACGCCATCGTTGATATTGACAGTGGATTGAATGTTGTCTATCCTAACACCGCCTTTGTTCTTTTTATTCTGCGCAATACGCCAGTTACCGCCATCATTGTCAGCAGAATCATTTTCGTGCCTTCTTTTGACGCTAGTTCGTAGTGAGGAGTTTCCTTCTTTGACTGCTTCCAGGCAAGTAGAAACATTTTCGTTATTATGCATGGGGTCATGAATTTCCACTATCATGGGCGAATCAGAAGTAATAGGAGAGCCCATATACTCCTTGATAATATTGCTAAGGTTAGCAAGGCCGTTGGCAGTCTCCAAACAAGCGCTTTGAACATCCTTTCTTAAATTATCAACTTTACTACCAAGTTCCTTGGACAGCGCTTCTACCCTTGATTCCAACTCTATATATTTGTTGTTCAGTTCAGTACGTAAAGCCTCGAGTTGTCCATTAATAATAATATCAAATGCCAGAAATCTCGGATCCTTACACACATCTTTGTAGGCCAGTTCACAAGGTAACATTTTGCCATCAGCATACTTAACAGTACATGAAGGAGATTTTGATGCAGCGCCTGATGTCATCATGAAGCAGGTGTGGTGCTGGGTTTTGCCGTCCTTAGAAGGACGCACCTACTCAGAACGACTCAGTTTAAAAGACTTAAAAAAGTCCTACCTTGTTGCTCCTCTTGGAGATTCCGCCGATGCACTGAAGGTCGTGCAGACTGCAATAGGTACGTCGTCGTCCGTCGAGTGGTAGAATCGTCGTGCAGTAGCAGCAGTGTGTCCAGATGTCTTGATCTTCCCTGAATGTGAGGACAAGAAGGACTGATATTTATAAGGAAACTGAACCAATGACGGAAAAAATTAAACTCGACAGAAGAAGTAAATTTCAGTGATTGGCTAATGTAGATCAATACTGAATCAGCTGAGATTCGCTGATTGGTCCTTTGTCTAAGTTAAGCAAATTGTCGCGTTTGGCTGATGAGATCTCCATACTTTCAAACTCGTCAAGGAGCCGTTTTTTATTTATTGCTTTAACGAGTTTAAGGTTTTGAATGGAGATGTGGTGTCCCGTATCCAGGGAATGTTTCGCCATGGCTGAATGGTTGCTTCTTCCGTACTTCCGGTGGGCCATATGTTCTTTGAATCGGGTTGTGAAGTTGTGGGCCGTTTGTCCAAAATAAACCTTGGGGCATTGGGAGCACTTGATCTTGTAGATTCCTGCCTTCTGTAGTGGTGGAATTTTATCTTTCGGATTACCTAATAATAGTCTAGGTTTTGATTGTGTGTTAAGCAATTTCACAATGGCTAAATATTTAGGTGTTGAAATTTTACCTAGTAATCAGAAGACTTTTTTTCCACATCCAGTAACAAAGAAGCCAGTGTTCATTTTCTTAGATGCTTGCCATATGTTAAAATTCGTTCGAAACTCACTGGCACTCTTCGGTATGATACATAATCGGGTGGAGGCGACATAAAATGGGCCCATATAGTCGAGTTAGTCAATAAGCAACTGGAAGAAGTGTGACCCTTGCTACTAGAATAATAAGAAGGCGTCATGTCAATTGGCAACAAGAAAAAATGAAAGTGAAATTAGCATCACAAACCTTGAGCAATAGTGACCAACTGACAACAACCTCTTGTCCACAAAAGAATTTTATTAAGCATATACGTATTTCAAACTCATTGAGTTCATTATTCAATGCCAATACAGAGTTTGGTTGAATTACAGAGAATATATATAAGGGCCGGAGTGGCCATTATCCAATAAAAAGGTACAAGTGTAAGTTACAAAATAAAAAAGACCAATTGAGTTGAATTCTGTAGCAATTCTTTGATAGAGACATCTGTCATTTCGAGCAGGATATAGCTCCATGCCACACTGCATTGTAACAGAATGGTTTGGCCAGAATGATATCAACTTTTGGACTGGCCAGCCCAAAGCGCAGACCTTAACCTGATAGAAAGTCTTTTGGACAAATTGGAGCTTAGAATTAAAAGTTTGAAAAATAGACCTTCATTGCCTGCTTTGAGGTTTCCTTACAGGAGGAGTGGAAAAGAATTCTTCAAGCAGTTTTTGAGAATTTAGTAGAAATCATGCCACGTAGGATAACTGCAGTCATTAAAGCAAAAGGTGGCCCCACAAAGTATTAATTTAATAAAAATAAAAGCTAAATGTCTAAGTGAAGCAAAAGTTTGAATACTTTTTTCCATATAGTGTATATGTATTTTACATTTGTAACATTTTAATATTCTCTCTGAAACTGGTCTTTATAACTTTGTATGATTACATAGGGAAAGAAACATAATATTATTCTTCCACTTAAATTTTTGTTTTTTTTGCTTACTTTCAGCTCGTGTGGGCTTCTGAAATCAGTTTTATCCTCATTTTTCAGTTACATATGAGTTTGGTTTTATTTTTTCTTATTTCATTATTAAATTTTGTGTTTTATACACGTTTTTTTTTTTAAACAGCTTACAGTAGCAAGTTTACCTGCTACACCAGAAGATATAGAAGAATCTCGAGGCAATTCTCCTGATCATAGTTGGCCAACAATAGGTAAGATTTGACAATTAACAATGTCCTGAATTTTATACCTTATATGATGGTTCAAAATTACCTGCCTTGTTCATCAGTGTTGCCAGGTTTTGAAAACTGAAAACGATACAGTGCCATCTGAATTATGCTAGTTTATGCTACAGACCCATCTCAATTAGGCTATGCTTTATGCTACATATAAGCCTGTCAGAAATTACAATTGTGATTGGCTAATATAAGAGACATAAACTACTAATTATAATTTAAACCTTTTATTAATAACAGTAATTTTCTAATAATTACATTCATACATATATGCTATTATCACTGCAAACCATGCTGTCTATAAGAGCCCATTAGCTTAAGTGCTTTGTAATATGCAAGTATAGTACTATTGGTGATTCATGATGACGTATCATGTATCTGGTATCTGGATTTTGTCAAAAGTGCTACAAAATTGCTACAAAATCGCAAAATATGTTACAAAAGTGCTACAATTTCAAATATACTACGGTTTATGCTACGGCCTCTTATTAGGCCTCAAATATGCTACCGTAGCATCAAAAATGCTACATCTGGCAACACTGTTGTTCACTCATGAAATTTCTTATTTTATATGCATGGATAAACAATTTGAAAGAGTATATAGTTATAAAATGTAAGTGAAGCTTTCTATAATTATTAGTTCTTGAGCAATGTTGTTTGCATTTGTTAAATTATTTTGAACTATGTTTTTAGTAATACCGGGTGATTATAATTAAAGTTTAAGTTTCAAAACATTATAAAAAAAGAACCACTTAATAGAATGACGTCCAATTGTAACGGAATGTTATTGAAGAAGGGGGAAAGCTTATGGCATAAGAAAAAAAAGTAGATCCAAATTTTAGCAACAGATGGCGCTGTAAGCGTCAGAATATGTAAATGAAAATACCTGTCAGTGTTCAGTGCTCCGACTGCAAACTTAGTGGAATTGAAGGCACGCATTGCGCAACACATTCTGAACGTGACGCCGGAGACACTTCGTTCAGTTGTGGAACATGCTGTTTCTCGATTTCAACTTGTTGCACAGAACGCTGGACAGCATATTGAACATGTTTTGTGCCAGTCTCCCGCAATTTAAAAAACTGATTTGATGGATGCTTTGCACACTGAACAGTACAGTTGGTTTAACGTGTACTTCTTCTTCTTCTTCTTTACACAGCTTTCATCTCCAGAGGGAAGGAGACTAGCTGATTCTTATAATGCAGGTGAATTCAAAAGTTAGAGATTAGCGACACAAATGAAGGGTGAGAGGGCCGAGAATTATTTCTATAAGACCCTTACTACACAAATAACAGAACAAAAGTCTTAGGACGTCTCGCTTTTAATGGGATTTCATTGGGGAAACAAGGAGAATGTTTTTCAAAGTAACGTCAATGTTCCTCTTTGAAAGACCTTGGACCAGTAGGGACCTCTGCCGGCAAAAGCGGGGGCACTGGAGGAGGACATGTTCCACGGACTCCACCTACCACATTCGCAGAGAGCAGAGGTAGATATTTTAATTTTGTGCAAGAAGGAATTGAGCGGAAGGTGACCACTTCTAAGACGAAATAGAACAGATTTCTGTCGAAAAGATAGCCTCCTAGGAGTGGCGCTCTTGACATTGCCGACTTTAGGGAGAAGCGCTTTATAATGGCTTCCTTTGGACTCTATCGACCAGAGTTCGTTCCAGAGCACCATTGTCCTTCTAGAGATGCAGGAGCCAAGGCACTTTGAGTCAACACGAGCAAATTTAGTAGGCTTATTTCCAGTCCTCGCCCATTTCGCTAATTTATCGGCCATTTCATTTCCATGAATCCCTCGACGGCCTGGGATCCAGTGAAGGCAGACATGATAACCTCCCAAGTAAAGTTGGTGGGTTAGATCGATGACTTTGCCCAGTAATTCTCTAAAAAAACACCGCTTGCTACTTAGAATTGCCCGAAAAGAAGCAATGGCACTCTCTGAGTCAGTAAGTACTAAATAATTATCTGGGGGAAGGGAAGGTATAAGTGATTTATGTATTGCCATGAGTTCCAATTGGTATGAGCTCGCTGCCGGAGAAATCTTTTGAGTTACGTAACATTTATTTTTTATGCATACTCCAATGCCGCCGGTTAGGCTTGTGGAGACCAGCGAGGCATCGGAGTACACTTTGGTAAAGTCCGAGAATTCGTTTCTAAGATAAGATTCGAAAAGAGCATTATTCATTTTTGGGTAGGGCAAAGAACAAAATTTTTTGGAGATAGTTAAAAGCAGGTTGTCTGGGGGGGGATTCCCAGATATGATCAAGAATAATAGGTTCACACAAAAGAAGATGGCCGCAATGAAACTTTCTAAGTAATTGGGCCGCTAATGAACGAAGACAGGCAGATTTCAGGAGGGAGTCACAAATAGAAGCGAAAGAAGATGTAGTCGCAGACTTATTAAAAATTTGGCAATAGGCGTGGAAGATTTGGACAGCCTTGGCTTCCCACCTTAACTGAGGCAGAGGAACGCCTGTTTCTATATACAGTAACAGGCACGGAGATGATGGGCTAGCATGTAAACAGCTTCTTAAAATCTTCCTCTCCTTCGTAATTAAAGGGGAAACATTAGATTTGACAGCTAGTAATAAGAAGATGGCGGACAGGTCAGAGGTTTTTACGAGGGAATATACAAGGGTAGAGGATTCCCTCCAAGGAGGGCCCCACTTGGATTTCATTAATAGCCTCGCTCGCGCAAGACCTTTGGAGATGCTTGCTTTCAAAGTAGAGATGTCGGAGTGCCAGTTTAGCTTAGTTCAAAAGTAACTCCAAGAAATTTATGACTCCTTCTTATTGGGAGACGAATACCTTGTAGGAAGACAGAAAGAGGTGGGGGAGAGCCTTTGCTTGCCAAACCCAGAATTACAGATTTATCCGGCGAGAAACTAATAAAGTTGTTTTCGCCCCATTCTGATAGGGCGTTACACGTCTCCTGGAGGACAGCTTTTATCTGGGAAAAGGATTTGTTGTGGTACCAGAAGGCTAAATCGTCTGCAAATATACTTTTCCCTATTAAAGGGGGCATGCTTGAGAAGACATCTCTGGTGTAGATATTAAACAAATTAGGGCTGAGTATGGATCCTTGTGGGAGGCCACAATTTTGATACGTCCAGATGGTGCCACCTGGGTAGTTCATCCCAACCCTTCTTTTTCTGAGGAAAGACAATCCAAATGACTAGTCTCCTAGGGACGTTGCCATCAATAAGCTTGTTAAATAAAACGTCGTGCGCTACAGATTCGAACGCCTTGTTAATGTCTAAGAAAACGACACCTATGTTCTCGCCTCTTTCTTTAGCCAAATAGATTGAGTCCAGTAAATTAAGCGTCAAGAAAGTATGATTACGTCTCTTACGAAATCCCAGGCAATAATCTGGGAGCACGTTGTTAACTTCCAAAAAATGTTGGAGTCTGTTGTTAATTGTTCTTTCAAAAGTTTTGATCATACACGAAGTGAGAGTGATGGGTCTAAAACTGGCAGGCGATGAGACAGGTTTTCCGGGCTTTAAAACAGGAAAAATGATACTCCTTTCATTGGGATGGTATGATACCCGTTTTCCAAGAAATATTAAGAGTTTTGAGCAGTATCAATACTTGGCCTTCTCCAAGTTTCTTAAAGGTGGGATTGGCCAGCCCATCAGGACCTGGGGTAGATCGTTTTGCGCTGAATGCCGAGAGTAAGGCCGCTTCATTGAAAGGCTGTTTCCAGCATGAGAGCTAGTCCGGTGTCCTATAAAAAGCAAGGAGAGAACGCGGCCAAGGCAAATTTTGGGACTGTCTTGGGCCCACAACCACTTGAAGAAATTTCGCCGCAGACGCTCTGGGGTCAAGAAGGTTCCCATCGTCATCTCTGACGAGCGGTATAGGAGGAGAAGGGCGTTTTTGGAAGATTTTTAGAGCCTTCCAAATGTTATTTGGTTTGTTGTTTTGAATGAAGTTCTTCTAAAATAGCCTTCTGTATTTTTTTAGAGTGCATTTACACAGGGCCTTAGATTTTCTGAATGTAAGCCAACAATAGTTACACCTGCACTTGAGGAAGGTTCTTTTGGCACTGTTCCGCTGCCAAGTGGCTGCCTCGCAGGCGGAGTTCCACCAGCAGGGCCTTAGCGGGGGAGATCTGGAGGGAACACTACCCCCTTTTAGTCTATCTTGAAATAACTTCAGTAGAGATAAGATGTCGCGAGATGTAGGGAAATAAAAGGGGACTCAGCACTAGGTGGGGCGGTCACGGAGGGCGGATGGAGACATAGTCGAGAAAAGCCGGGAGGGCCGGAGGAACAATGATCTTTGTCATTTATTGATCGACGAAGACGGATGGGCGAGTGGTCACTACCATATGTTCCAGGCACAATTTCAAGAAAAGGCAGGAAAGGGCACGATGACGAAACTATAGCCAAGTCTAAATTAGAAGATGACCACTCTTGTCTTGATGGGAGATACGTATGGCTAGGGGTAAACAAAATGTTAAGATTGTTACTTAGTTGTAGGTCCTCGAGGTAGTGACCATTTAGGTTGTAAGAGTCACAGCCTTACGAGGGACTCTTCGCGTTAAAATCGCCTATGGCTATGAAAGGAGGAGTAAAAGAATCAAACAAGTTCGACCACAAGTCTCTTCCTAAATATCCAGGGACATAGACACTGTGTAGGTGTAACTAATATCCCAGGATAAATAAGACGAGATCAATGATGGCTACATTTTCGTAGTGTCGTGCTGAGTGTATGTAGTGGGGAACAAAGGGTTTAACTGACACTAAGTTTCCACCACCGCGTGTGTCTCTGTTGTTGACGTAAGTGAGCGATTTTGGGAAGTTAATTTTCGAGTCCTGGTTCCAAAAGGTTTCGCAGAGAGTCAATACTGGTGGCATTACTGGAAAATAAGGTGAACCAGTTATGCCACCAGTCGGCTGTGTCGGTGAGCCACGCAGGCGAGTAAGGCAAGCGGGATTCCATAGCTCTGAAGGTCTTATCCAAATCTTTGGGATCACCCAGTTTATTAGGAGATTCAAAGAGAGCAGTGATGAACAATTTGAGAGTATTTCCCACCAGTTGGCCCAGTGTATGGTTCCCCAATGCGGAAAATTGAGGATTGTCAGCAGGAGCAGTTTGGTTGGCAATCATGTCTGTGATTAAATCGTCGTTAAACAGTGAGTCGTTTAGAGGGGAAGCAGCATTAGAAGCAGTGAAAGGAGCAGGTAGAGATATCGCATTCAACGTTGGGGAAGGAAGAGTACCAGCAGGTGATTGACAGATCGGGGAGTGATATGAGAAAATCACCGAGAGATCCTCGCATCTGCATGTCGAGCAAGTTATATTAGTAAGGCTCCTTCGGTCCGGTTCCAGAGCTACGCCATTGTTTTTATTTAACTTACACCTTAGCCTTTGTTTTACGATTCATTTGTCATTTGTAGTCGAAATTCTGACTCTTACAGCGCTATCTGTTGCTAAAATTTGGACCTACTTTTTTTTTCTTATGCCATAAGCTTTCCCCCTTCTTCAATAACATTCCGTTCCAATTGGATGTCATTCTACTATATTGTTCTTTTTTTATAGCGTTTTGAAACTTAAACTTTAATTATAATCACCCTGTATGTAACAGTAGTAAACCAAACAGAATCATAGTAGATAATTTAAACATTATTGTGTTCATTCTAAGTTTGTTAGTTGTAAAGTATTCAAGAGTATCATATTTATTCCTGTATAATGCTATTCTTGTATACTGTGATCTACAGTTTTTGACTCGTTGCATAGTTTACAGAAAACTTATTTTTTTTATTACTGTTCATGTACTTAAATCTTCATTTTAACTGTATTGGCTTATTATTATTCTTATAAATGGGGTTGATTTATCGTTGGAAGTTACCAACAATTTCTTTGGCACTTATGCCATCGAAGGAATTTTGCGCCAAACCCATTAATGTCCAGGAGAAGACCATCAGACTTCCTATTGGTTCCTGATAGATTGCCTCGAGTATAGAGTCAGGGTGTCTACCAACCGGGAAAACCAGAAAAATTGGCAGGGAAATTTAAATTGTATCTGTAAAGCGGAAAAATCAGAGAAATTCTTATGCTGTTATAGCTCTATAACACAAGAAAGATCGACATCGCCATTTTTTTTTTATTTTGTTTCAGCTTTCAGAAAAAGTTTTTATTCCTCTGAAGATTGTATAGACATAGTGTGTGTTTCGATAGACTCACGGACCTTGCGATAGTAGGGTTTTCTCTCTCTGAATCGTTTTGATAGGTTTTCGTGAGGTGGTCTCACTCGTTTCGAAAGAGTCGAGAACCTCACTATAAGGGAGGCCCGGGCCCCACGAAACGGTCCGAGCTTTCGAGGTCGTACAGCTTCGTGAGAGCCGATCCAGCTGGTTTAAAGATGGCGGTGAGCCCGTTTCGATCCTGTATGGGTAGATCAAGTATTGTGGTATTTGCGGAGCTATAATGAGATAATACAACATGTCGATGTCTACTTTCAACGTCGTCAAAAGTAAATTACAGTTTATTACGGATTATTTCTTATTTAATCGTAATAAACAAGAAATCTCTGATGTAGCGCAGGAAGAAAGAGCAAAAACCGAAAGTGAAACAGCGTCTGAATAAAGATTACCTCCCCGTAGCATTTCGATAGCATGATCATCACGATTCTCACTTAAGCTCGCTGGCCACAGTTAACACGAGTTAGCTCTCGCTAGGTCCGTCAGACTTATCGAAACATACCCTTAAAAGTATGCGTTCAAATAACCAAGGTTTAAAATAAAGACAGAGAAAAAGAGTGCGATTGGGAGAATCACATGATGGCTAAATTAGCCTAAGATAGTGCCATTACATTTGTTTATATTTAATAGAGTATATAAATATTTAGTAAATAATTATTTAGTGATGGCAGTTCTTTTGCTCCTTTCTTTGATAAAAGCAAAAGTACATCGATCTGGCTCAGGGTCATGTGATTGATCACTACTGGATGCCTAAGCATGAATTTGTTCGAAATGATCAATTGCCAAAAAGGAATTTTATTTGTATATTATAGAGAGATGTAGAATTGTATACGTACATTAAGAGTTTTCAATTTAAACAATTATATAATGCTTGTAGCTTATTGTGTAAAACTTATTAATTATTGTATTAAATTACAATTGCTTCAAGAAATTCTTTGCGTCATCAAACGTTCCGAATCATGGAGTGGTTGTAATTTTTTATTATTTATAAATTTGTATATTTACTATATTTACATCAAAAAATGCAAATTCGCCCCTCCCCTCATAGGACATTGTTTTGTTTTTTAATCTGTAACTGTCTGGGTATCAAAAAAGAAATCCCCCCCCCCCCCCCCATTTGAATACCAGGGAAAAGTCGGGGATTTATTTTGCATTACTTTGTAGACACCCTGAGAGTTACAACCTAAAGTTCAGTGTCTGATGTGTGCCAGAGCAATGCACTCAAAATAAAGGGGAGTTGCTATGAAAAAATCGAATTTTGGGTCACAATTTTGAAATATTTGAAAATTATATATTGGAACCTTCAAACCTTCTACTTTCAATCTGTGAAAGTGATTTTCTCAGATTTGTACATTCTTAACCCTCAAAACGGTTTTTATTAGACCATTGTATAATGGTATAAACCTAATCTCCATAGGATAGTAATAAGAAGAAATGTGCATGTACAATATTGGCAAACTTTCATTTCATTTTTCTCGCATTCAGTTTTTTCACCAAATGCGATTCTATATTTTAAAATATCTTAACTTCAAGTGAATGGATTTTCATAAATTTGGGCATTTTGGAAAGATTTTATCCTCCTGCAGAGAACAGATTGATTGCTTATTCATTAAAATAATTAGATAAAAAGTTATGAACTCCAATCCTGTAGGGTGCAATCGTAACTTTTGATATTTACTTTATAATTAAAAAAAACAAACATTCTTGGATAAAAAATAAAAGAAGTAATCATTCTGCCCTCTTTTCAGTGGTATATACAAAATCTTTCTAGCTCTATTAGTTAAATTTAACAGTTAATTTAAAGCCAAAAAAAAAAAATCCACTTTATAACTTGCTAACTACTGCAGATATAAGGATACACTTCATGTCTTTTTTGAAGATAATTTCTAGCAGTGTTCAAAATTTTCTTTAATTCTATGCATAAATAGAACAGTTATTATAATTTTAAAAAAATCCGCCCGCACAGAAGCGACTCCCCTAAAATGAGGTGAGCAGGTTCTTCCACCAGCTTACATTTTGAACATAGTGGTTCTTCTTGATAGATACACGTCCTGTCAAGATGTTTACAGAAATGACTCATGGCCTATATGAAAACCCATGACATAAGCTTTCTTCTGCTAATTTGTACAATATTTAATGTTAGGCCTGCCGCAAATATACTTTGTCGCGCGCGACATGGGTCACTCCATGGGCACTGCGCATGCGTCGGCGTCGCTCCATATCGCTCCTTGTCGTCCGAGCATGACCTCGTTTTTTGCCCTTGGTCGCGCGCGACGAAAAATACTGGTTTTCAGGCGACGTCGCCTCTGCTGAGCTGAATTCAGTGGAAGCGACCAGCGACCAACGAAAACATCGTCGATAGCCAATCAAAACATCTAATTCCTCCATAGGGAAAACCAGTGAAAAAATACAGTGGACGACAGAGAAATGATAGATGTTGTTCAGAATAATTATGCAGAAACCGGATATGAAACATTTTGACACTCCATTGTTCCATTTTGTTATTATTATAATTAATGACACTGCATTATTATAATTAATGACACTCCATTATTATTATTATTATTATTATTATTATTATTATTATTATTATTATT
>JAHWFO010068981.1:520239-546268 GCA_023313115.1 Rhysida immarginata | reverse complement strand
TTATTATTATTATTATTATTATTATTATTATTATTATTATTATTATTGTTATCATTGTTTGGGGAAACCAAACTCGGATCAAGTCCGGAAGCCAATCCCAGAGGCGGACCCAAAAGAGGGCCAAAGCCCAAGGGACTCAAATGCGAGGGAGGGAAAGTTATGCACTCATGGGAAAGTTATGCACTCATGGGTGTAGGAATTTCCTTACTATGTGACAGGTGTTTAGAATTGTGGCTTTCTGATAAGTGTGGGTTTAAATTTAGTGTTGACAGGCGAGTGTAGCGAGTGTGGAATAACCCCAGTGGCAGAAAGAACGATAGGAACAATGTGTACTTTGTTAACTCCCCAAAGGCGTTTTATTTCATGTGCAAGATCCGTATATTTAGTGATTTTGTCAGTGTAGGTCTTTTGTAAATTGTGTGTGTTGGGGATGGAGATATCAATTGTGTAAGTCACTTTGTTTTGCTTATCTACTAGTGTAATGTCTGGTCTGTTATGAGGGATAGTTTTGTCAGTGATTATAGCTCTGTCAAAATATAGTTTATGTGTGGTGTTCTCTAAGACAGTGTCGGGGATATATTTATAATAAGGAGTGTGAATGTCCCTTAGCTTGTGTATCTTAGCTAGATGTTGATGTATGATGTTGGCTACCTGGTTATGTCTGTGTAAATAATCTGTCTGTGTGAGTATTTTGCAACTGGATATGACGTGTTGGATGGTTTCTTCTGCGATATGGCATTTCCTGCAAGACCCGTCAGTCGAATCTTCGATAATATGTTTTCTGTAGCTTTTAGTGTTAATAACCTGGCCTTGTATGGCAATCATGGTTCCTTCAGTTTCCCCAAAGAGACTCCCTTCACTCAACCAAAAGTTCGACGCTTTTTTGTCGACGTGTGGCTGGTTGAGGTCAGAAGGATGTCTACCGTGGAGTTGCTTTCCGAGCCATGATTGAAGTTTAGTGCATGTTGTAGGAATGTTATGGGTGTTCTGCATGCTGTTCAGATTCAGAGGTGTGTATTTTGTATCAGCCATGCAGACTGCTTTGTGTAATGGTGATGTGTGTTGTTTAGAGTAAAAGAATTCTCTGAGTGACTGAGTCTGTTTCTGGTGTAGATCTGTTATGTCAATAAGACCTCTGCCTCCTTCTGAACGAGGCAGGATGAGTCTTTCAATAGCTGTGTGTGGATGGTGCTTTCTGTGCTTTGTAAGCAGTTATTATTATTATTATTATTATTATTATTATTATTATTCGTGTTAAATTTCAGTTTATTTTCTTACCTAAAAAAATAATTTTTATTTCGAAACAGTTATTTAAATATACCGTATTTAAAAATATTTAAATAGTTATTTAAATAAATATTTAAATAAATTCACTGATTTTATTTATTATCTAATTATTTATTAAGTACTTTTATATTTAAGTATTTTTGTAATGTTGTTTTAATATTTTTTATAATAAAGAAATTCTAAATATTCCTTGAAATTTTTTAATGTTTCATATCCAGTGATCTTTAAAACATTATAGGATATAACTGATATCATTATGAACTGATATTATTATGAACAAATAAATTCATGTAATAGTATATATAATTCATCTTACATTAGCCAGGGAAGCTAAACGTTCGTAAAATTCATCTTATTTGCAAAGGTATCGTAAAATACAGATTTATTATTTAAACAACACTATAAAAAAATATTAAAACAATATACAAAAACACTTAAATATGAAAGAGCTTAGATAATACCTAAATTAGATCATAATTTGTTCATAATTAATGAAAAGCACAATATTTCGTTTCAATATTTTCATAATTGAATTTTGGATGTTAGCTTATATTTCTAAGCAAAAAAATTTTCTGTATAGTCTACACTTGTTTTAAATGAGATATAAATAAAAACATTAGTTGAAAATAATTAAACCATTACTAACATCAGTTCACAGGACCAAAGGCATGAATATTTCACTACCGCATTTATTTCTTTAAATAGTTATTATTATATATATACCATAGGAGAGAAGATGGGTGAGCTGGCAACACTCTTGTATTTGCGGCAGGAAAGAGCTGGCGACAACCGACAAAGAGCGACAACTGGCGTTAGCAGTGTGACCTTGACGAAACCCCACTGCAGGTGGCAACGAGCGACAGGCTGTCGCTAGCAACCAGGTCGCTCCTAATTTTTTATTTGCGGCGGGCCTTAGACGGTCTGCTCCCACCATCTCAGCATCTCATTAACGATACCTATCTCTCTTGCTTTGATTTGCTTAGAGATTCTGCAGAAAGGTTCAGGACCAATTGATGCCTGTTTGGCACTGTGTTTTAGTAAGGGACTACATTGGCTTTCTTTATAAAGAATTTTTGGGTGATTTCAGACGACGAATGTAGTGGCTGTTAAAAAGCTTTGCTGGTCAAAATTTTATTTCACTTTCTCCTTTAATGTACCAAATTTATTTAATGTGGTGCCTAGGTTGTTCAATTATTATCAATGCCTGTTATTGCTGTATATCAATATTAATGCTACATAGTGCTGGATTATGTAAATTCCTACTGTAATTTTATACAACTTCATCTCAGAATTCCATTTGTAGTATTTTAGTATGGTTAATTTCTCACTGATGTTAGTTACAGTGAGCGCTAAAAATTATTAGGGTTAGAGTGAGCATCAGGGTTTCAAACCATGCTCCTGCAAGACACATTGTACTGATAAAAAATGTAATTGTTTTAAAAATAAGGTTCTGTGTAACTCTTCATGTCATTCAAACAAATCGTGTGCAAATTATGAAGCATATTCAAGAAGTTTTTATAATTTTTACCTGCGATATAAAAAAGTTGTTAATTCCAAATAGAACAGACTATTTTATTATCAAGTTAATTGATATTGGAAAAATAGAAAAATTTTATAAATGCAAGGATTTTTTATGGAATAAAAGTTTCTGAATTAAAATTAATTTTTACACAAGTTATGAAAAATGCACAATGGTTTCTACTCACTTCTACATTATATAATACATGTATTAGCAATGTAATTAAGTTTTTCAAAAATGTGGGATTGCGTCCCCAGACCTCCTTCTCACTAACTAGTATATTCGCCTTACTTTACAGTTTACAGTGAAAATATATGAAGAAATAACTGCACCAGCTCTATGCCGTTTCATTGATGGCTTAGGCTTGTCATTTCTCAAAATCGCAGGTTTAAATTTCAGTATTCCAAGTTTTTAAAGAAATATCAATATTGATTTTTTTTTTACAAAATGTTTTAATTAATATTTTAATTACACATTTTATTTGTATTATTTTTAAATCTTTTATTCATTCCAAATATTATTATTATTAAATACCTTACATTAAATACTTTTCCAAGTCTGCATCCCTTTACGATAAGAAAATAAAATGCATGAAAGTTAATTTGGTACTTCATTTGGCAGTGCATTAAGTACTGAGAAATTAAAAGTCCAACATATAACTTCTGCTTGCTACAGCCCATACGTTTATACTCCATTTTGCTCCATTAAAGCGCATCAGCGGGACTTAGCAAAAGTCAGCATACCAAAAATAAATGAGAATTCAGACAAGAGAGACTGAAATGCATTTCTATCTATATCTGAATTAATTTGCGTTTTGTTTTAACCATTTCTCTCTAATAATGGTTACTAATTTCTCAGGAAATCGGTTCCAAAATATAACTGAAAAAAATTGCTTAACTAGCAGATACAATCAGTTTATTTTGTGTGACGTTCGATCTGAAGAAGGCTTTTAGAGCCAAGTAGTTATCTGTTATAGAGATTTTAGAAGAATTTAATGATAACATGTTGATATTTTAGAAGATGAATCTATTTTTGGTATTTCTTTGCAGTAATGAATTTTAAGCTTGTAAATTTGTGAAATATTTGATCATTTAACACTTTTTTTAAGAAAAATAAAACTTTCATAAATCATTTGTGTCACTCTTTTGTTGTTAAGATATAAACTTTATCAATTAAAAAGGGTAAATCTTTTTTTATTTTTGAAATAAAGGAATCTTTTTATCTCCTATTTTATCAACTCTGTCAGATATATCACGAAAAGGGGGGGGGGGCAGGCGCGAATCATAGGTGGCAATGATACATACTCATACCTTTGTGTTGTGACATGCGTCAATTTCAACTAGTTGAAACTTGTTAGTCCCTCCCCCCCTCCTTCTCACGTGGCCAGGAGAACAAGTCTTCACGTGGAACTACACAGATATTATGTGCATTTCCAGTGGTGGCCGCCAGACGGCGTCCTGGTCAGGATAGGCACCAGCCAATGAGTGGGGATTTGTGCACGGGCTGATGGGTAATATTTTGGGTAGATAAGCAGGGAGTATGGGGAGAAAAAAATCTCTCTCATCGAGGTAGCCAAGCTGATTGTCACCCATGAAAATACAGACCTCCCACTTTTACACTTCTTGGATCACATCTACCAGATCTGCAAATTGTGTACCCTTTCTGCCCCACCATCGCCCGCAACGATTTCTGGATTCCTCCGTGTCTCGACTGCATGGTAGACTTTGAATTAGTGCCTTGAATTTGTGATCTACGGACCTTTGTGTTACAGTACCCCCCCCCCCCCTCCAATGTAAGCACGTGAGACTTTCCTTGTGACATTAGTTGGATTTAAATTATGCTGATTTAAATTCTGTTCAAGTTCATATATTCTCTTTACCTGAGATTGCTTTGTACCCATCTTTTCTTACTGTTATTAAATATTTTATTTAAGCCACTGTCTTCAACCCTTACCTCTTATTTACATTCAATATAATCATATTGAAATATCACAACGGTGCCCGAAGAGGGATACGAAACCTGGACTGCAAAAAATTGCGCATTTCGTGAATTGTGCAATTTCACAATCTGTGCATAACTTATATACTGTCTAATATACTGTAATATATCTGTATATTAAATATTTATACTAGTTTCATTTAAAGTTTGTCAAACTGAAGGTCGTTTGTAGTTACCCCATCCCTATTGTAATTGCAGTGTGAAATTTTAAACTCTTTTATGATGCGACAGCCCCCTTCCCATATTCACATGCTCTTTTATGTCAAAATTTTTCGCATTACACAGAATAAATATGGTATGTCTGGTATGAATCGGTCTTCGTTTTGTAATTTTTTAACAAAGGCTATAGCCAAGTAAGCATGTTTAAAGTGGCCTCAAGCCAAATGACGTGAAAGCTTCTGCACAATGTAAGAGAGCACCCAGACCAGGCTGTCTTAGCCACACTGATTTTCATCCCAGCATCTCACTTATCTTGTATCTCGTTCTGCAATAATCTATGGCACTTAATCCTTCAAGGGAGTTTTGTGCCATCCCAGTAACTAACGACTGCTACGATATGACAGTAGCAGCCGGGACCTATGACTTAACGTCCCCTCCGAAGCATGGGGGATTCATGATGGAAGAGCTGCTGGCGGATGAACAAACCAGTGGCTATCACCAGCTGCTGGATAACCAGCACTGGTCACTCAGCAAATGGGTCAGACTAAAGTCCCCCAACAGCTGTACCCCAAATAGCCATCCCACCCAGCAGTGGTCCTCAAGCCACTGGCTGTCACCCAGCCAGCAGTTGGCTGCGCCTGAAGTTGCTTAACTCCATCGATCAGCGAGCCAACCGACGAGACAACCAGGCCATAGCCACCCCCAGCATCCCACTTGGATGCAAACCAGTATTTTGCATTTTGAAGATCAATGCAAGAAGACCAAAGGAGGACAAAATCGTCAGCAAAAAGCAACCTCCCTACAAAGCATACAACCACACTAATATGCTCATTGTCTCTGATGCCCCTGTCTATCCAGTTAATAAAGATAACAAACAAGAGAGGTGACAGATACACATGTTTGGCAGAGTCCAACACCATTGTCTTCACTTAATGCCATTTATCTGGACACACATCTCAGAGATTTTATATAGAGACATGATAGCAAACAGCAATTACCCATCCATTCTGTATTCTTGCAACACGCTCCAGAGCTTCAGAGGAATTCTGTCATATGCTTTTTTGAGGTCCACAAAGCAAGCGTAGATGTTTTTGCATATTTCCTGTTGAATTCTCCAGAAATAGGAATATTTTTAGGGTTAATCTTATTTTATAAACCGCTTTAAAAATTTCTTAAGATTAATTTTGTCAAAAAAATTAGTTTAAGTTTAAATTTTGCAACAAAATATCCAAAAAATTCTTACTTACTTACCTCTTCTACTTCTTCTTTTTCTTCTTCTTCACAGCCCTCGTCTCCAGAGAAAGGGAGACTAGCTGATTGATACAAGGGGAAACTTTTCAGCTTAAAGTGCAACGATTAGTTAGTGGCTGGTGAGGGGTTTTTGTACCTCTTCTGACATATTAGTTGTGTCTAAATATTTGAATACAGCTTTCGCTACTATATTCTTCAATTTTTGACTCATCAGGGTAGCAAGGAGAATATTTTGTAGGGATATTGAGATTCCTCTATGTTGGAGTTCCTGAAGAAGGGGCTCCCTCTGGCGACGGAAATTTGGGCAATGAAGTAACACGTGCTCCACTGATTCTGAATCTCCGCACTCACAGTGGTCCGAAGGCACCTTTTTAGTCTATATAAAAATTTATTTAGCGAAACATGACCAGTTCTAAGTCTGAATAGGATGGACTTTTGTTGATAGGAGAGCCATTTTGGAGAGGAATGTTTTACGTTTCCTATCCTTGGGATAAGATTTTTATAGTGGGACCCCTTGGATTCCGTAGACCAAAGATTATTCCAACACTCTAAAATGCTTCGTCGTACGCAGTCTCGGAAGGCTGACATGTCTACACGAGATAGTGAAACCGGCTTTTTTCCTGTTCTAGCCCAATGGGCTAGTTTATCCACAAGTTCATTTCCACTTATTCCATGGTGACCAGGTACCCAGAGGAATCTTATGCTATATTTTTCTCATTGAGTAGTTGCAATAGGCTTATCACCTGGCCAATAAGGTTTTTGTAGTGCCATCGGTAGTTGTTTAAACTTGACTGGATAGATAGGAGCGCACTTTTCGAATCCGTAAGAATCAGGTAGTAGTCTGGGAGTAGGGTTGCAATAAATATTAACGAGCAGTGAATTGATATCAATTCGAGCTAAGAACTAGTTGCAGGTTCAACTTTTTTGATACTATGTGTTTACCTTTTATGTATACTCCAATCATCCCTGTGAGGCTAGAAGGAGACAAGGAAGCATCCGAGTATACCTTAGTGAAACCAGCGTATTTGTCTCTCAGAAAGTCGCTAAATAAGTTATCGCATAAATTTCACGTGGGGGCTTTTACTACCCACCCAGGGGTTTCCAAGATGAGTTCGCACGGTGGATGCCTCCAAATCTTTTTTAGCACTGTTGTTCCGCAAGTTTTAAAGTGGCTACAGTTGAATCCAGCTAGTATCTGGGATATGAGAGATCTGAGCTTATTCGATTTTAAAACGATGTGTATATTCTCAGCCAGCGAGGAGTTCCCAGAAAGGTTGACTGCTGTTTGGCAGATTCAGAAAAATTGGATAACCGCCTTCCCACCTTAGGGGTTAAGTTTGCCTCAAGATAAAGCGTCGAACAAGGCGAAGATAGAAGAGCATGGAGACAGCTTCGAATTATCTTCCCTTCTTCTTTGAGTAGAGATTCAATTGCACTCTTAGAAGCAAGGAGAAAAGTGATGGCAGAAGTGTCCGTTGACTTGATGAGCGTGTTAATGAGCTTGGAGGATTCACTCCATGACGGCCCCCATTTTGCTCTGGTGACAAGCTTCAAGCGAGCCAAATTTTTTTGTAGGCATCTTTTCGTTTCTGCTATATGTGGTCTCCAGGTTAATTTGTTATCAATAGAGACGCCTAAAAATTTGTGAGAGTGCCTGCCTGAGGAGTAAAAAGGAGCTTTTCACCTTTGCAAAAAGATTGTAAGAAGCGGAGGAGGTCTTGTTTTTGCAATACACATGACTACAGATTTGTCTGGTGAGAAATTTAGATGATTTTCAGCTCCCCAGCTGGCAAGGGCATCGCAGGCGTCTTGCAACGTTCCACGGATGTTTGGGATGGAACTGCTCACATACCAAATGGCCATGTCGTCAGCAAAAACACTTATCCCAATCCCCCTAGGGGCATTACTAAAAACATCACTTGTATATATGTTGAAGAGCGTGGGGCTTAAAATGGATCCCTGTGGGAGTCCTTGTAAGCTATTTGTCCAAGTTTCTCCTCTGGGGAACTTAATACCAATGTTTCTCATTCTGAGGAAGGAAGAGATCCATAGCACTAGTTTATTAGGGGCTTTAATACTTATTAGCTTGTTGATCAGTAGCTCGTGAGGAACGGAATCAAATGCCGATACTTTTATTTTTCTCTTTTCCTGCGAGGATGTCATCTACAAGATTAATAAAAGAGTGAGCATGATCATGGCCTTTCCTAAAACCTGAGGAATACTTGGGAAAGAGCTTTTGAGATTCTAAGAAATGTTGTAGCCTATTATTCACTATCCTTTCAACTATTTTCACCAGGCATGACGTGAGAGCAATTTGCCTATAATTTAATGGGTCCCTATTCTTGTTGGGCTTAAGAATAGGGAAAATAATAGCATCTTTCCATCTGGGTGGATTAATACCTGATAACCAGGAGTTGTTAATAGCTTCGAGCATGAACTTCAACTGACTATCACTTAGTTTCAAAAAGGTAGAATTTAATAAGTTGTCAGGACCAGGTGCAGTTCGCGTCGGTCTGAAAGATGCAGTTAGTTCTTGCTTTGCGAAAGAACTCTCCCAATGAGAGCGGAGATCTTCCGGACAAAAGTCTCCAAGTAGATGGCAAGGCCATGGCAAGTCAGCCGTAGATTTGCTGCCTACTGCCACCAAGAGAATTGCTCTTGCTGAAGAATTCAGCCGGGATCGAGTAATACGTCATCCTTATCTTTGACAAGGGGAATAAGCGACGGTGCATGCCTTTGAAAACACTTAAGGGTCTTCCAGATACTATTGGGGCTACCATCTTGAATCCTATTTCTCCAGAAATCCCTTCTGTGCTTCTTGAGGGTTTTTTTACATTTAGCTTTGGTTCTTTTAGTTAGAAGCCAGCACTGATTACATCTGCATTTTAGGAACATTCTCCTGGACTTGTTCCTTTCCCATACAGCTACTTCACAATCTGCATTCCACCAACATGGTCTCTGAGGTATGGCCCTTCTGCTGTTTGGGATGGGCCCCTGGGTTTTGGATTGAAAAGATTTCAAGAGGGTGAGGCTATCTGGAGATCAAAAGTAACAATCGTTTAGAGGTTGGGAGCCATGTCCAAGCGGAGGGGGTGGTCTTATCAAGGACTGGAAGGGAAGAACCGTGGGCTTTAGGGAAATAATTAGATGTATCGGTTGGTGGTCACTTCCATACAAACTTGGGATTATTTCCAGGTGCATGGGAAAGGGGCAGTTCAGAGAAACTAAAGCTAGGTCGAGGTTTGCTGAGGACCATGCAGGGTTAGATGGGTGAAAAGTGTGCTCTGAAGGGAAAAGAACGATAAAATTGAATTGACTTTGTAGGTCTTCTAACAAGGGAACTGCCTGGGCTCACTCAGAGCTTTTTGTCTGAAAATTTTTTTATAATTTCTTACCAGTGCCAATAGTTAGTAAAACCCCAAGTGCTTTTGCTTGGCATTAATTGGGAAGTTCTATTTTTCGATAGTTGAAAATCGAATATTTTGCTATTGTTTCGGTAATTTAGCGATTGTTATTTTGGTTAAAATGGATGAACAACAACACAGTAAAGGTGAGTAAATGTATTTTTAAATTAAAATAATGTAATTTAGTTGATTTTTAATTTTATTATTATTAAAAATGGTAGGGTAAGTTATTTTGCTTAGAATCAGGCAAAACAATGGTAACAATCGAAGTATCGAAAAATCGAACTTCCCGATTAATGCCAAGCAAAAGCACTGGGGGTTTTACTATTGGCACTGGTAAGAATTTATGAAAAAATTTTCAGACAAAAAGCTCTGAGTGAGCCCAGGTAGTTCCCTTGTAAGTAGCGTCAGTTCTGGTTGTAACTGCTACACCCCCATTCAGGACTTTTTACAATAAAATCCCCAATTGCTATAAAAGGGGGGGGGGAAGAGGTTAATAATTTCCTTCCAGTTTTCTTTGTTCATATAGCCAGGAACGTAGATACTATATATGTTGTAATCTTCCTCTTTCTATCCTGTTGTTTTACTTCTAATGAATAAGCACTCAGGACATCATAGCAATTTTAACTAGATATATATTTTCTGAATTTTTAACTAATACATTAAAAAGTGATTTCTTGACATCGGGCGCTAAATTACACCTTATCCATCACGAGAGAAAGCCACCGCGTCTCTCTCTCTCTAAATCGAAAGTCCAACTCCAACCTTCTTTCGAACAACCTTCGGGCTTCGTCACGTGCTCTCCTCACGGTCGGGTCCGTCGCAGGGAGGGGACGGATATCTGGGCTCTCATCTACTACACTCGGCCTCTCCTGAAAATAAACAAAGTTATTATTAAAGCTGGGGCTTAACGCCTCAGATTCTTCATCTTCTTCCGCATCACTGTCAACATCGTCCGCAATGTCCCATCGTTTTAATTGGTCTTCGGGAGCGGTCACTCGATATTTTGGCGGATTCTCAAAACTTGAAACTTCATACACGCCGTCGTCCAACTTCTTAATAATTCGAAAAGGTCCACGGTACAGCGCTGCTAATTTGCCTTTTCCGCTGGTTGCTGCTAAGGCTTTCCTTCTAACAACTACGACGTCATTTTCTTTGAAATTTTTGCTTGGACCTCGATGACGGTCAAACAAACGCTTCTGCTCGGCTTGATTCTTTTTGATGCTCTCCAAAGCGTCATTGCGGTTTTTGTCGACATCTATCATTTCTTCATCGACTAGATCTTGCATGATCAATGCGGTCAGCTTTCCGTCTGCAGTTGTTCGGGGCTGGAATCCGTATACGATCTCCATCGGTGTTTTACCAGTCGAGCGATTTATTTTGGAGTTTATCGCGACTTCTGCATCCTCGGCATAGTTACTCCAATCTTTTCCGTCTTCTCGTTTCGTTTGTGACGCAATCAATGGGATAACCACACGATTTACTCTTTCTACTTGCCCGTTGGCTCTCGGATTCTCCGTCGAGGTGAGAATATGTTCTATTGTCAGTTCACGACACATTTTGCTAAAGGTAGTGCTGGTAAATGCAGTTCCTGTATCCATCACAACACTGGTTGGTATCCACATACGCTGAAACAGTCTTCTCAATGCATTGCAAGTGATTGCAGCTGCAGTGGACTTTACCGGCGTCAAAAAAGTCATTTTCGAAAAATTGCAGACAGCCACTAGGATATGTTTGAACCCCTTCGAACTTCTCGGCAACGGCCCTACGTGGTCCACGTGCAGCGTGTGCAACGGAATTTTCTTCCTTTCTATGATATGCATGGCTCCAGGTCGCTTTCCTCCAGGTGCTTTGTATAGCAAACAGTCAAGGCATGACGAAACAGCCGCCTTCACAAATTTTCGCATCTTAGGGAACCAGCATCTTTTCTGCAGAGCTTGCATTGTTCCATCGACACTAGGGTGACCATGTTTTTCATGCGTTTCACGGGTTATTTGTCGTCTGATCATCTTGGGAATAAAGAGGAGTCGTTTTTCTTCTTGACCTCTTCCTTTGCGATATAAATGTCCTTTTACGAGTTCGTAATTTTTCTTCAAGTCGGGGTCAGAATCAAGATCTCTTTCGGTCAACTTCTGCATGATTGTCCTTGTCTCGGGATCGGCAGATTGAGTTGCTTTAATCCAATCACCGTCGGACAAAGTCAGTCTATCTACTTCAAACCTTTCTAGGATGTCATTCTCAGCGGTTGAGGGGCCAGGATTTCTACTCAACGCGTCTACATGTGCCATCTTCTCTCCTGGTCGATGAGAGGCAGTGAAATCGTAATCCATGAGCTGCAACACCCATCTTCGAATGCGCGGAACAACATCTTTCTTCTTGAGCCCATAGCGTACCGCTTCACATTCTGTTACGATCTTGAACGGTGCTCCGTACAGATACATCTGAAAATGCTGAACAGCCCAAACCACGGCTAGCATTACTAATTCCGTCGAGTGATAGTTCTGTTCGCACGCCGTAGTTTTTCGACTGGCATAAGCAACTGGGTGCATTTCTCCCTTTTCATCTGGTTGCATCAGTACTACTCCAAGTCCACTCATCGATGCATCCGTATGCACCTCCTTTTCTCTTCGGGGATCAAATACAATGAGTACTGGCTCGGCTGTCAATTCATCTTTTAACGACTGGAATTCTTTTTGGTAAATGTCGTCCCACTGAAAAGGAGCCTTCTTCCTTGTAAGTCGTGTCAAATTTGTGGTTTTCTCTGCGAAATGGTCGATGAACCTTCGGAAGTATCCGCAAAGTCCAAGAAAACCACGCACACTTCTCGCATCCTGGGGAACGGGGAAATCTCGGATAGCCTGGGTTTTTGGCCACCCAGGTTTCAAACCTGCTTTGGTCATTCTAATTCCCAAAAATTCGACTTCCTGCTGTGCGAAATAGCATTTACTGATCTTCAATGTCATTCCAGATTTTTGAATTTCCTTCAATATGTGTTCAGTCTTTTGCATCAGTTCTTTAAACGTTGACGCGCCAGTTAATATGTCATCCATATAGCGCTTTAAAGTACTAGGGGATAGGTTCTTCAGTACTTCAGTCATCGCTCGGTTGAAAACAAAAGGGGCATTGACAAGTTCGAAGGGCATTCGTAGGAAATGCCACTTCCCTTCCAAGGTGGAGAAAGCAGTCTTTTCTTTCGCTTCTTCTGAAAGAGGGATTTGGTAATACCCAGAAGCTAAATCAAATACAGAGTAAATTTTCCATTCTTGTGTTCCATCTAGGATCTCTTCTAAATGCGGAGTTGGGAAATGCTCTTTCTTCGTGATTTCGTTGAGCTTTCTGAAATCAACGCAAATTCTTTCTTCGCCTGTCTTCTTTTTAACCATGACCAGTGGATGATTATATGGGCTAGTTGACTTTTCTATAAAGCCACAAGCTTGCAGTTCTTTCACCATCTCTTCTATTTTCTCTCGCTGGTACGGTGAAAACATATATCGTCTTTGGTTTACTGGCACATCAGTTGTAAGTTTAATCTCCATTTCCATTGAATGGTAACGTCCGACTTCTTTCATCTCGGTTGCAAAGCTAGTTCTATAGCAGTTGATTAAATCGACAATTCGTTGTCTTTCATCATCAGTCATATGATCTCCGATGTTAACTTCTTCTAATTTGATTGCTCGGGTTTGTTCAGTTACTGGCTGTTTGAATGACGTCACTTCATTCACAGGAAAACATTGCACAGTAGGCTCTGACATCACGGGGTGGACCTTGGCGACCTTGACTCCATGTCTCAGTTTCACGTCTTGACAACTAGCATTCATTACAGGCAGTAAAGTTTTCTCTTCGTTTACGCTAATCAAACCGTCTATCATTGCCAATCCAATCTTGGGGCCATATCTTCCTTGAAGATAAAAGTTTCCTTCTTCGTACTTCGGACTTCTTGCGCTCACCAATTGAATAGAGAACTTTGGGATAGTGTGGTTTCCTTCCATCACAAGAGTTGTTACATCATTAGGCGCTTCTTCTATCTCGCCTACTTCTAAAATGTTCTCTTTCCTATCCTCTTCGGTGTGCTTATTGAATATGACACGTCCTCCTTCTGTAGTCATCCGCACATCCTTTCTATTTATCACTGGTTGGCCAATCCAAATTTCCACTTCCATGCTCTCATCAGGTACGATATAAAAAGGCACTTCTCTCAAGGTAACTTCTCCCAAACTAATTTTGTAGCTTCCCCTGCCTCGGTATCGTTTACGATCCCAATTGAATCCCCGTATTTCATATTCATAGTCAGGGTCTTCGATCCCCAATCATTTTGCAAAACTATGTTGGATGAGACAAACTTCACTTTGAGTGTCTATGCCAGCTTGACATCCCACGTCGTTCAATTTTGCATCAATGAAGAACGCACGAGGTTTTTCTTTCTGTTTGTTGTTATCAATGCGCTTCTTTTCAGAGACAACTAACTGTTTTACTTGGTGCGCTTTTTGTAGGGATTCACTGCTAGATTTCTTATTTTCTTTCTTTTCGTTCTTTGTTTTCTCCGGACAAGTTATTGATGTATGTCCCGATTTCCTGCAGACGTAACACACATAATCGTTTGGACAATCTTTATATTGGTGTTCAGTCGAAGTGCATCTATAGCACCGTCTCGTCTTACGATCTTCGGTTTTCTTTTTCTCTGCCACGCTCTTTCCATCCAAAAATGTGTTTTTCTTTTTTCCCATATAAGGAATCGCTGCGCGTTCTAGGATTTCAATGTCAGCAACGAGCTCTCCCATGCTTTTGTAGTCTTTAATCAACAAAGGAATTTTGATATTTTGAGTTTTTAACCCGTCAAGCAGATATTCTTTTGCATCATTCATAGCCTCTTCGCTTCATAGTAAGAAAGAAATTGATCAATCATATTTTGCCCAAATTTGCGCTTCATACTTGAATTTATTGCACCTTTATAGTAGGAAGAATGATTTTCATCGTAGTTTGCAGAGATGAAGGTAGTCGCTGTACAATCATTTCTAGAATGGCGAGGCGGGAGACATTTGGAACAAGTATGAGGATTTTTCAGTTGGTTTTGGTGTGTCCAAGTTCATGACAAGTTGTACATTGCATGGGTCTGGGTGGCGGTTGAGATACTAAGAAAATTTCATGTTCAAATTTAATTTCTTGCGGTGGCTTCGGTAAGTTAAAGAAGACCAAAAGTTTTCCATACCGGGCTCCTTCATAGGGCAGGGCAAATTTTTTTATATATCTATGATCAGAATAATTTTGCAAATCTGACAGGGTTACTGTTTGCCTAATTCCGAAACTATAACCGACAGAAGAAGTTAAAAATTTGGGAACCTCATATGACAAACGATATAGACCAATATCTGTAAATTTAGTGCAGCTAATAGCTTGGGTTTTATTAGGAAATTTGACCAAGAATTTTCCCGAGTTTAATTTAGATACACTAAAATTATGACCAACTAATGAGGAAATCATTTTCCAGAACAGACCCGGAGGGATAGACTCTTCATGAGAAGTGTTTGCCTGTTCAAGAGAATTTTCATTTCCACTTGAGGTAGAAGTTCCGTTTATGCAAAGGACAGTTATTAGGAGCCATGGATGAGCTGCTAAATTAATTTGGTTTACTATTTCGTCTAAACGGAGCGAGGCTGAAATTAGTTCGGGACGAGCCCAAGCTCTGAAGACCGGACTACTACTTGGAGATTGCTCTAAGGTGGGTGAGTTGAGATTTTCTCTACTTCGAGTACCTACTTGATTCCTTGTTACTTTTTTCTCTTTTTTATCCTTTCTATCTTTTTTGCTTTTTTTATCTCTTTTACTTTTATTCTTCTCCGATTTTTGGGAGGTCGCAACCAGAGCTATACTGAAGGAGGGGGTAGAGCAGATACCAAAATGGAAGACATTTTGTTTCCAAAAATGTGATTCTGCCCAAAATAAACCTTTATATCTCCATGAATATGCGAGCTATTCTCATACAAATGAACACAGAGAAGTAAAATAAGCCTCATAATCATATGCTACAGATACAACGCATTTCAAGCAATATTTTTTACAGGGTGATCCCAAACGTTATTTTTTTTTCAATTTGTTGCTGGTCCCCTATTTGCCGTGGGGTCAAAACCTTCCTTGAAATTTATGAAGTGTAACATGCTCTTTACACCCCTGAAGTTTCAGGGTAATTCATCAAATATTTTTTTAGATATTCGACAAAACGTCTAAAATCGAAAGCAAACACTTTTGGAGCTGTTCAATTATTCCCAATATTAAATTACATGCTGTTGATTTCTCTTATTATTTCGCATACGCTTTAACCATAAAATAATCTAACAAAAATGGACTAAATTAAATAAGGACCCTTATCTTTTTCACTCAAGCTTTTCCTTTTCATTACCGTGTGCAATGTGACTGGACACAAATATCGAGGAAGGAGGCATGCATGCATCTTCCTCTCACGGGAAACAGCTCGTAGACAGCTCGTCTGCTCTATCCCCTCTTTCAGTATAGCCCTGGTCGCAACGTCTTCCGTTGAAGAGTTCCGAGATTTGGAGCTGCTAATTGAATTACGGCGTCTTTTACCCAGAAGAGAAGAGTCTCCTATTTCGCTTCCTGAGCAATCCTAGGGGTCCCCCACAGCGGCGCACTAGGGTTTATTCTTCACTTATCTATCTCTATCGGAGCACCAAAAAACTACAAAAGAATTCTATTAAATTTGAGAAAAAACTGACTTCTGTATACCCTGGGGGGGGGGGGGGTACTTACAATACTAGACTAAAAGCAATGGTTTTGCAGACAAGCTACCAAGGCCGGTTGAGTCAGAAGTTGACTAACGGAGAGCGGGCGAACTAGCGTCTGACCAACCCTTACTTACTTTTAAAACCTGCTTATCTGTTAGGGTCGCGTGGGCAGCAGCCTTATGGAGGATCTCCAGCACTCACAATCTTCCACCATTAGGCACATGTTTTCAATGGTAATACCCAAGGGGCTCGATCCCAGATTCTCCTTGTAGTCTGGCCACCTGGTTCTAGGCCAACTACCTGGTCTCTTGTCCATCAGCTTGGAAAAAAGCAATTGTCTAGGAAGACTAGTTTGCGGCATCTGTAACACGTAGCCATACCAATGCAACTGAGACCTCTCAATGCAGAATAGTAGTGGGTCAACACCTAACGACTCCCATATTGTGCTTTGTGCACTCTATCTAGTAGGGTAACACCTGCCATATTTCTCTGCAATCTCATTTCGGATGCTTGCACTCGTTATCACACTCTTTCTGTCATTACCGTAGGTGAAAATGGGGACAAAGATAGATTTGAAAACAGAGCTAGGCTTTGTTTCTTACCGCCGATCGCCATAGTTCACGTCAAGACAGGTTACTGCACTGATCCAAGCATCCAATTCTGTCCTGTCAGCTATCACCTGTGAATGCAGTTCTGAGATGCCTGAACTTCCCTACCTGTCTCAATGTGGTTCCCATATCATGGAGACTGCAGGGAGCAGGTTGTCTTGAGAAGACCAGAACCTCAATCTTAGCCACATTGATTTTCATTCTGCAGGGTGTCCACAAAGTCTGGGTACATAGGGGATTAACACATACTTCTAAAACAAAACAATTTTATTTAATTCTAATGTTAATAAATAATAATTGTTTTCTCATGTGATTTAAATCTGTAATCTTCATTTTTCAACATACCCCAGAAAAAGAGGTCATGGAGAGAAAGGTCTGGTGAACGAGGGGACCACTCCACACGACCTCTTCTTCCAATCCAATGAGGAAAAGTTTTATTCAACCAATCTCTAACAGCTGTAGCAAAATGGGCAGGGGCCCGATCCTGCTGAAACCGGTCCGGAAGTCCTTCCCCTATGTACCCAGACTTTGTGAACACCCTGTAGTTTCTTCACATTAGGCTGCTAACCAATCTAGTGCGTTTTGAAGGTTAGTGCAAGAAGACCCAAGAAGGCAAAGGTCGCCATCGAAGAGCAACCTTTCCATCTAGCAGTTATTTGCTCATTACCTCGGCTGCCCCTGTCTATCCAGTCCATAAAGATGGACGGCAGTTTGCACCCTTGGCGGAGTCCAACAGTCACGGTGAACGGCCTTGACTTCATGCCAATTATGCGCATGCATATCTCAGAGCTTTGGTACAAAGACATGATATCAACCAGTAATTGCACATCCACTCTGTACCTTGCAACACTCTCCAGAGCTTTTCCAGAGGAATTCTGTCATATGGTTTTTTGAGGTCCACTAAGCAAGCATAGACATCTTTTGCATACTCTCACGATTACTCAAAGATTTGCCTTAGAGGAAACATATGATCCATTGTTCTTCAGCCAGGTCAGAAACCACACTGCTCTCTCAACAGTATGAAGTTGGCTATTTTTTGACTTCTCCTCTCGGGACATTTAGCATAGGCTTTCTCAGGAATGTGTAGCAAAGAGATGCCTTGATAGTTATTACAATCTCTCCAATCTCCCTTTTTGTAGATAGGACCTCAATTCCTGTCTGCCATTGCTTAGGGGCCTGGCCAGATAACCAAACAATCTGACAAACCCAAGTGAGTCACAGGATACCATCATGAGTTATGACCTTTAACATCTCATACCAGATTTCATCATCACTTGCAGCTTTGCCAATTTCCAAGGACTTAATTGCCCCTCCAACTTCTGCTTCACTGATTGCTACCATGACTATTTTCTGCTCCAAGATGCACCTCATGTGCTTCACTTGTTGCTGTTACTAGATTAGAGATGCAAAGTACTCCTTCCATCTATGCAATACAGTCTCCTTCATTTTCAGAAGCCCCCCATTTGAAATTTGATTACTCATATAGGAAACGAACTACTCTTTCACAGTGAGATCCTAAAAGTCTAGTTGATAAGCTGGTTAACTTTGTGAGGTATGTTGAAAATGCAGTCATAGAAGATAAACAGCTGATAGTAATTTGATCGCAATGGACAAAACTGCTGTTTGGTATGATATGGTTGAAAATTCAACTGTAGAAGTTACGAGATCTGGAGCAGTTGCATTAAAGTCAACAGGAAATGAGAAAGCCCACTTGACTGATGTCCTGGCAGCTAAAGGTGATGGTTCCAAGTTGAAACCGTAATAAATTATTTGTCAAGGGAAACACAAAATCCAAAAACTGCAAAGTATTCCTGGTGTAGTCATACATCATTAGCTAATGGATGGATGAATGATGAACTGACCAAATACTGGCTACAAAGGGTTCTCTTTCAGAAAGCATCTTCAGGCATGGAGTCTTTTCGTTGCCATCTCAGTGATTCCACCGAAAATGAGCTAAAGAATGGCTATAACACAGTTTGTACGGTATTTCCAGGTGGATGAAAAAAATATACCCAGGCCCCTGATGATATTTGGAATAAGCTCTTCCAAGATGCACTCATTACTCTTTATGTCGATTGGATTGCTGGAGATGAAGAAAAACAATATATGAAGGTGAATCAAATGAAAACAGCAAAATTGTACTTAAAATTCCAAATTTTGCCCCACGGTGTTGTAATTTTGCAAATTCGCTAAAAATAGTTGTAGAAATATCCGGTAAGTGCCAGGAAACTAGAGACAAACAAACAACGTCACCACAGCAGTTTAAAGATGGCCGCCCCACTTCAAACATGCACCAAGCAAGTTTATTATTAATAATTAATTAGGCTCCAAAAGAAGTGTAAAACACATAACTACAAGTGAAAGATTAAATTGGGGACTGCCTTACAATTAAAAAAAGTTACAATAAAAACTTTAAAATCACACTGTTCTTACTTACTTACGTACTTACTTTTCAAACTCGCTTATTTGTTAGGGTCGTAGGGGCAGCAGCCCTATGGAGGATCTCCAGCGATCGCAAGCTTCAGCCATCAGGCGCATGTCCTCCCTGGTAATACCTAAACGACTCGGAAATAGATTCTCCATATAGTCTAGCCACCTGGTTTTAGGCCGACCCCTTGGTCTCTTACCCACAGGCTTGGAAAGTAACAACTGCCAAGTTTGCGATATCCATATCACATGGCCATACCAGTGCAAACTGAGATATTGTAACGCTCCGATTCTGGGCAACGTATAGTACATTAAAGGGGTTAGTTTTCCTGCTGAAAACTAGATGTGAATCCAAAGACCTGAATGACAATTAATTGATCAAATCGCAGAACACGATTGTTTGTTTGACTATAAAAGAACTAAATATTCTATACACTTTGCATTCGATATATAAAGCTGTGCTTGTATTCTTCTGAATATCAATCATATATCTACATTATCGCATTACTGACTGTAATTTATTTTCAAAGTCCTTATATAAACAATTTCCCATTAAATATAATACTTTCCGCGTAATATTCCATTTAAGTTTTGCATAATTCCAGTTTTATCCTTAAATTCTAGGCTTAGTGCAAACTTTTACCTGGTCTTCTGATGAGTTCAGTCCGTAACACACTTTTCACATGAGGTCGGGTCGACCTTTTGGCACAGTTTTATTCGAAATTAAACAAAAAAAAAAAAATCATTAGAACTTTCTTAATATTAGCGTTCAATTGTAATAGTCATTAACTCATTCTTTGATCATTTTTCATATTCATTAAACACTTCTTACAAAATTATACCGCACTACTAGAATTTCTTTTAGGACTAAAGGCATTTCACTAACAGGAGTATATACGTCGTCTTATTGATCCTTCCGGTAAGTACTTAAACAAAACCATCTGCTATTTCTGGCAGTATTCCTATTTCTTTTACAAATTATTCTTATCCTTATGCTTTTAAGTTCAGGTAATTCTTCTGCTAATTCAACAGTTTAATTAATTTTAGTTTAATTCAACAGCTCAACTCTTCAATCTTAGGTTAAGGTAAGTCGACGGGGGACGAATGGGTAAGTCAGAAAGGGGGGGTGGGGTGGACAATATACTAAGGATTAGATTAATACGGTTAGTATGGCTTAGGACCGTCGATCTAAATACGTAACTTTCTTCGTTTCTTTTCAGGGAATCATCGATTGTGCTACAGTTGAATTCCTTTGGACGATGCTTTTCGTCGAGGCTTTTGCCGACAACTTCGAGGTCTGCGTTGTCCCGGTTGTCCGTAGAAGACTCCTACCCTTCCAAATCTCATGCGCTGACATAATGGGCTGGATATCTTCGATTCTATTCAAAAGCAAAAGAACACGGTAGAGTGGGTTCAGTTATAAAGTTATAGCCTAAAATAACTGCTACCTTATCGGATCGCAGTTGAAGCGTTCGTTTTAAATGAATTATAAGCTTGACATTGCCTTGAAGTCGATCTTCCATTAGGCCTTTCCTCGTTTGATCGTGTATCAAAAATCATTAGGCGTAATTAGGCGTTCACGGGGTCCATTAGATACTATTTATCCCCTTATTTTTGGTTTCAAGCGTTCCGGAAGACAATATCATGTAGAACATGTCTTTCTTCCCGGTTGCCGCCATCCTATTGCTTCCAGCTTCGTAACTACAAGTCCAAAAAAAAAACTATCTCCACATTCCTTCTAAACAAAGCCTCTCAAATTCATCATTCACAAGTCCATTGTCTCCGAATTAAACAATCACTTAGATTTCCACTTGTTTTATCTTAACAATATATTTTATGTTTTTAACTGTTTATGTAAGAATTTTATATTTTCTATAATCATCATCTTTATATTTCTTTATTTTATTTTATTCAAGTTCGTTATTCCTATAGATCGTAGAACAACACCTTCTAAGTCGAGACACGGCTGATTCTCGGGTTTTCTTAAAGAAAAGCGAAAATTCTTTCTCTGTAAATCATCGTCATGACCACAGAAAAGATTATTCTCAAATATAACATCAACAAAATTTTCGCGCGCGTTCAAAAATTTTTGTGGTGTTACAATATCTCAATGCGAAGAAGTAGCTGCTCAACACTTAAAGACTCTCTTATTGTGCTGCAGTGCACTCTATCTAGTAGGGTAACATCTGGCACACCTCTCAGAAATCTCATTTTGGCTGATTGTACCCGCGATCGCACACTTTCTGTCATTATCCAAGACTATGACCATAGGTGAGAATGGGGACAAAGATAGATTTGAAGATGGAGAGCTTGGCTTTGTTTCCCATGTCGCGTTTTGTTGATGAATTACTTCTGACACAGCTTGCTGCACTGATCCGAGCATCCAATTCTTTTCCTGCCACCCATCGCTCATGAATGCAATCCCGAGATACTTGAGCTTCTCCACCTGTCTCAATGGGGCTCCTCTAACATGGAGACTGCACTGAGCAGGCTGTCTTGAAAAGACCATAACCTTAGTCATAGCCACACTGATCTTCATCCAGCTTTTTCACATTTGGCTGCAAACCTGTCTACTGCATGCTGAAGGTTAGCGCGAGAAGACCCAAGGAGGACAAGGTCATCACACAGAGTAACCTCTCCACCAAGCAGTCGACAACACAAATAGGCTCATCGCCTCGCCTGCCCCTGTCTATCCAATCCATAAAGATAATGAACAAGAGAGGCGTCAGTACATACCCTTAACGGAGTTCAACATCCATGGTGAACAGTCTTGACTTAATGCCATTTATCAGGAGCTTTACACATCTCAGAGCTTTCATACACAGACATGATAGCAACTAGTAATTGCCCATCCACTCCATAAAATTGCAACACTTGCCAGAACTTCTCCTGAGGAACTCTGTCCTATGCTTTTTTGAGGTCCACGAAGCAAGCGTAGACATCTTGCATATTCCCAGGATTTCTCAAGGATATACCTTAGAGCAAAGATGTGATCCCTCGTGCTTCGGCCAGTTTGGAAACCACACTGCTCCTCCGACAGGTTGGAGTAGACTGTTTCTCGACTTTTCTTCTCCAGACACTTAGCATACACTTTGCCAGGAAAGCTGAGAAGAGAGATATCCCTTTTTGAAGGTAAGGATCAAAATTCCTGTCTGCCATTTCTTAGGGGACTGGCCAGATATCCAAGCCACAGGATACCATCCTGATTTAAGGCCCTGAACATCTCAGACTGGATTTCATCATCACCTGCAGATTTGCTAGTCTTCAGGGACTTAACCGTCCTAAACCACGCCATTTTTTGAAGGAAAAAATGATTTCTGTGATAACTCGGGAAACTTTTTTTTGTAAATTAATAAATGATCCTTTAGGTCAGAAAATTTTTGTAATAAATCGGAGATGTTTGTTGGTTTATAGCATTGATTTCATTTTCATAATATATATTTCAATTTTTTTGAAAAATTAATAGAAATCGTTAGATAATGTCACAGAAATGAAATACGCAATTTCAAATTTTGTTCAGAATTTATACAAGCTGGTTCATGAAAAATGAAAATAGTCATATTTTAGGTGGTTTTATTCATGACAGACGAGTGAAGAAATTTTTAAATACGTTTGTAAATTATTTTTCTATGAATTTTTATTTGAATTTATGTTAAATTATAATTTGAGCTTGCTAACGTAAACACATCATTTGATATCATTAAACAGCTATCGCGTGCGTTGCCCATGTGACTAGCTCCCCCTATTACGAGCAACGGCACGAAGTTCAAGCTTCCTTTGTTCTCTCTTAGCGGGGTTGATGACGTAATGCAATGGCGCAGCCAAAAGTGACATAGCGACGGGGGGGACGATTGTGAGGGCTCGGTTTTTTATCGAAATACTATAACATTCTCTAATTCCATTTAAAAATAATGAAGACATCGAAAGCAGGAGTATCTTCTGCTGTTATTTGAATTGGTTTTTCCCATTTTGGACTGCAGTTTTGTGTAATGGAGGTATCAGTGCTCGCGAAATATGAAAAAATTCTCCTTTTATGCTCCCGTGCTCTGAGTGAGTCTAAATATCATTTTTTTATTACAATCAGATAAATATTTCTGCCTATTGTTAGAAAACATATGTAGGGGTTGAATTATACAAGCAGTTTGAGATATGTAGCTGCATAAGATAATTATTTATAAAATCAGATATACATCGCTATTTTGTTGACATGCAATGCTCTTCATTATGAGAGCAGCATGTTATAAATATTATTTTATTAAACTTTTAATGTTTGCATCTGCCTACTATTAAACAGATAATTTAAAGGAAGGTTTCTAGATTATATAAAAAAAAATTGGTGATAAAAGTGTCAAAAGTTTTAACGTTATTGAGTTTTAAATTTCGAGCTGTGGGCATTTCATGATAATTTTGATACAGAAGCCAAAAATGGCTTTTCTGCTCATCTGACTACTGCTTCGATAATATTACCGTGACTATTTTCTGCTCCAAGGTGTACCTCATATGTCTCAGTTGTTGCTGTCACCAGATTAAGAAGAGATGCAAAGTATTACTTCCACCTATGCAATACGCTCTCCTCCTTTTTCAGAATCCTCGCATCTGAGCTCTTAATAGTTTGTGACGAAAGGGACTTCTTTCCATGGAGGCGGCGTACGGTCTGCCAGAATATTTGTTTGCCGAACCATAGTCTGCCTCCAATTTCTCTATTAGCTTTAGCTGTTTGTACTGTCTTTGCTGCTGGTTTTCGCGCTTCAGTGTACTGCGTTCGACTCAAAGGGACTTATTGCACAATAGGCGTTTTTCTTTGCCTTGACAGCTTCTTGGACTTCACCATTCCACCATGCAGTCCTTTTCTCACTGCCCTACGCCATACTCAACTGCTTATGACCACATGACAATGCAGCCAAAGTAACACAGCAGTTATAAACAACTGCCACTCCTCTTCAACAGTTCCACAATCACTGGGTACTTCTCTGAAACTTGAAGATATGTTATCTGCAAAGGTCTTCCTCACAGCTCTATCCTCCAATTCCTCCTATTTGGTGCGTCAAGTCTGTCTGGACCTAGTATTTTGCATGGTTGACATGGATTCAGAGAACCGCAAAGTGCAGACAACAAGGTGGTGATCAGTTGATAATTCTACCCCTCTCTTTACACGAGTATCCAACACTGATTGGAATAAGTCAATTTACGATTACATAATCAATCAGTGACTTCCGGTCCATTGCATCCGTGTTCCAGGTATACTTATGGACATCCCTGTGCTGGAAGAAGGTGTTTGTGATGGAAAGTCCACTGTTACAACAGAGATCCAACAAGCACCTCCCATTCGGATTTAGACCAGGGTCACCATTCCTCCCAATCACGCCTTTCCACGTTTGGTCATCAGCCCCTATGTGTGCATTGAAGTCGCCCACCAGCATGACAGAATCTGCACTCCCTCTCCTGCTAAGCATCAACTTCATCTATAAAGAGTAGGTACTTGTGATTGCATTCGGCCCATATGCAACGCATAGAGAGAGAGAGAGAGACTGTTTCCCTATCTGAAGTCTGAGGAGACAGTCTTCCACTTAAGGGGGGCCAATTTGCAATATAATCTGCCAGCCGGGACTTGTGAGTATCCCCAGTCCGGACTGGGGCAGTCATGTTAGCGTCGACATCCGAGTAGAAGAGCTTCCACCCTCCTTCTAAATCCACATTTCTAGAAGCCTGACATTTTGTAGAGGTAATACCTATGATATCCAGTTGATATCATTTGGCTTCTTCCACTAACTCTGATTCCTTTCCTATCATGGAGAATACGTTCCAATGCCTGCTAGCGGATATTTCTACAACTCATTTTTAATGGATCTGCAGAGTTACAACACTGTGGGGAGACATTTGGAATTTTAATTATAATTTTGCAGTTTTCATTTGACTCCCCCTCGTACAAAAACTGGCAAACTGAAACCATCATCAAAGATGGGTCGAATAGGCATGGGCAAGAAAATCCACAGAAATGTTTAAATTATTCGTTCAAAATTTGTGGGCTAGGAAACAACATGAATGGCTCATCTAATTCATTGTTTTCAAGAAGGCAATTTTTGTGCAAGTGGATTTAACAAACTGGCAGCACTGAGGCATGATGTAATTCCAGTAGAATTTGACCCAATCACAGAAAACAACCTTGTTCCATCTGAAGATGAATTACAAATAATTGACGATGATAGAGACTCTGATGCAAATGAGACTAGTAAATCCGATTCAAACAACGAAGAAACACTCTAATTATGCATTACATTTACCTTTAATATATGTATTTGTTTCTGTAAAATTAATTTATTGCTTATTAATTTTATTGTTTATTTTTATTTACTTGATGGAATAATTGCTTTTAGATTGTTTATTTACATTTTCGTTTTTCTTCTTATTTTAGTTTTTTAATGTTATGAAATGGAGTGTTCTCTATACTGTCCTTCTTGATGAAGTTGATGGACGGCTTACAGTACATAGCAGGAATGAAATCACACACAATTCCGACCGGTTTCATCTTCTATTCCTGGCATTATCAAGGATGCATATAAAGAGGCATGCGAGATAAGCATACAGGTTATGATGGTTGGATAAACAGTCTTTGATTGGTTGGATAAACAGTCTTTGATT